>OLKM01003790.1:17403-29944 GCA_900291075.1 Melanogrammus aeglefinus | reverse complement strand
CTCTCTCCGTCACCCAGTTTCTCTCCATCTCTCTTTGGGCTCTCGTCTTCCTCCTCCTCTTGCACTCTTTATCTCCCTCTCTCTCTATCTCCCCCCCCCCTGGCTCATTTATAATCTCTGCCTCCCTCCCTCCAGACAGGGGCGTACTTCACTGTTAGGCAAGGTGAGCCAATGCCTGGGGCCCCCAGCAGCCCCACAGCACACATGAATTAGACATCAGTTCAGGTATGTAATATGTAATGTATGACCAAAAAACATCATCGGCCAAAAACACCGGGAGGGCGCTTACCCTATGACTAAAACCACTAAATCTCCCCCTGCCTCCAGATGTAGAATATAACTCAATAGCACATTAACTCACTTTATTACGTGCTAGCCTCATCCATTTGTATTGCCTTCTTGTAAACAATGTGTGGAGCTATGATCACGTGCCAGCGCCCGGCATGGGTTACTCTTAGAGGACGGCTCGATCCACGCAGAGCTCTGAATCTTCCACACTCCAGGGCTCGATACAAGAGGAATTAATCTTCCCTCATGACTGCACACGGTACAGCTGGGTTCTACCGATCAAAAACATCTGAAACCGAGTACGAGCGCGTAGAATGGACGCTTGGACGGCCAGGGACATATCTGGCCGTCTTTGCTGCATCACCAAGGATTCACCCGTTTAGTCAACGGCTCGGTCGCGTGTATAATCACACTCACACTCATTTCTTGTGATAAGCCCTGTCAGCCACCAGTTACCAGCCCCCCCCACCCCCCACTGTCTCCCACGCAGAAGAGGACCCCGTGGTTCACATCACAGCTCATCTCTCACAGATACCAGCGGTAGGAGCTTCCACTGTCCTCATCAATTACCAGCTAATAGTCCCGACACAAGGCAGGAGATAAGACACCACACCCTCCACCAGTCCTCCATCACGCCCCACGGGTAAGAACACGGCGGAGATGATCCCCTTGAGGGATCGAAGTTCACTCTAAGTGATATAGGTCACTAATGTCCATCTTCTACGGTAGCACCTTGGCTTATGAGCTGATAGAGAACCCTCACGTAGCCAAGTAAGTCTAAGCCGATTTAATACATCTATGCCTATGGTCTAAACAGAGAGAGACACATTTGAGAAATGACGGCAATTCCCAAGATTCATTGCTTTCCCCTTTGACCTTTACCCCCCACTCTCAGTACACCAAAGCCTCTCACCTTTCAACCCGGTCTCACGAAAATATGTGACACTGTCACGTTATTTTAATCTATTGTTCGTGATCAGGGACACGTATTTTCAAAATTTTCGTGTCAAAATGCACAATTTTCAAACTGTCATGGCAACGTCCGCTCGGACACTGGACTTGCGAGGCATTGTCTGTGATAACTAACAATACGACAGCTTTTGGCCACCCGTTTCTACTTAAAATAGTCTGAGATAACTAACAATACGACAGCTTTTGGCCACCCGTTTCTACTTTCGCCTTTGATTCTGAGAAATTGTAACAATTCACGGATATATTAAATGCAGGTGCGCTGCTCTGTAGGCAAACCGCGAAGGAAACGAGGGTAGCTGCTCCATCTTGTTTCTTTTAGAATGGTATTCTGTCTTGATGTTTATTGTACCTAGCCATCTATTGTCTTGTTCTTGGCTATGAGAATGAAAGTCCGCGTCGATGCCTCGCAAGTCCAGTGTCCGAGTGGACGTTGCCATGACAGTTTGAAAATTGTGCTTTTTGACACGAACATTTTGAAAACACGTGTCCCTGATCACGAACAATAGATTAAAATAACGTGACAGTGTCACATATTTTCGTGAGACCGGGTTGCACCTTTACACCAGAGGAATTAACCAATACATAAAGTACACTAAAATGGAACCACTTTGGGCTTCCCCAAACGTCACCATGTCCTACCAGAACATATCCATTTCAATGCCTCATGGGAAAACTAGTTCTTCCCTTGGTTTCCCTCATGCCATTGGAGCCCAGACTGGGGTCCCGACCCATAGTCTGAGCAGTGTTCCTGTAAGAGAGAGAGCACTTAGGACAGATCCCTCCAGCACTGGGGTGTTCAGCGGGGCGAGCGCGCGACACGCTATCCACGGTCATTCAGCTTAGCCGGGATCCTGAGACCCTCGCTGACGTCTTCTCTCGAGGAATGCTAAGGCAGCAGCCAAGGGCTTTTAAAAAACAAACATTACGCAAGACATGCGTTGCACCACTCTGATACGCTGCAATGCTTTCCCTTGAAATACGTCGTTAACAGTCCTCATTCAGGGCTCACAAAGCCCCTGAACCCATACCTGTTCCTTAACGACCTGTATCTGGACTCACTGTCGCTCGGATGAACGCGTCCGCTAAGTGACCGCATGGGAACTCTACTCTCTAGTCTAGCGTTTCGATGACAAAACCAGGAACAGGGAATTCCGCTGTGTGCTTGGATCCAGAGGATTCACCCCCTGACTGGCCCCATCCATCAGCCCGCCGCTGGGACGCCATAAACCCGGGGCGAGAGAGGTCCGCCACGCAGAGGATAGAGAGCCCCGGGTGTCCTCCAGGAGGAGTGATGAAGAGCCACCCCGGGGCAGGGGTCCCCCTGGTCCCGGGAACCAGAGGGCTCGATAAATCACCCGGTGGGAGATAGCCCCGTGTCAGGAGCGCCCAGCCCCTGGACACAGTCCTCGCTGCTCCGGCGGAGAGTTACGACACCCCGGCCGGACGGCACGGAGACGGAGCAGAACCTCCAGTTCAGGGAGATATGAGAGGTTAGGAACACCCGGAGACAGATGGGTTATGATCTGTGGGCGAGGACTTTGGGCACATTATTGCACCGCTGTTTTGGGGTGGAATAAACTTTATCGACCGCGGAGAAGCACAACAGTATCAATGCTTTCAGCGCCCTGCATGGACTCATGTTGCCGTCATGACAACATTTTGATCGACTTATAATCATTAGTATAGCTTGAGGAATGTATTTTTGACATATCTGCCTGGTTTCAGTTAGAATGATCCCGAGTGAGAATTCCTTTGTTCGATTCTAGTAGAAGGTCATGGTTTCGTTTTTAGAAGTAGAAGTAACTTATGAGGATAATGGAATGTGTTAGGTTTAGCTAACCCTCCCATTGTTAGAGAAAGGAACAGGGGCTTTGAAGGAGGTTGACTTCTACCTGGAGGCCTGCTTAGAGTTGACCTCCATGCAGAGAGCTTTGAGTTAACCATTCAGTGTGGAGTGCTTCAGGGATCGCTGTGCGTTGATAATTAAAAGTCCATTCTTCCTCAAATACAAACAAGACTAACTAAAACTGAAATGGAGGTAAAGACAGCAGCGGGCAGGAGGCTTTCAGAGGATGTTCACACAGTCACTACTCATGGTTACACACACACACACACACACACACACACACACACACACACACACACACACACACACACACACACACACACACACACACACACACACACACACACACACACACACACAGAAGAGGTCTAAAGGTGGTATTCTCTGACCCGTCTGTCAAAGAGGAATTAAACAAAGCAGACAAATATACAGATCGTCCCTTCATGATGAAGCCTAAACATTGTAGAAACAAACTTTCACTATTCAAAGTCTGCTGAATTATCTGTGTCAGGTAAACATGAGCGAGAAATACAAAAGCTCTCCAGACTAAATCTATCACATCTCTCGCCGTGTGTGTGTGTGTGTGTGTGTGTGTGTGTGTGTGTGTGTGTGTGTGTGTGTGTGTGTGTGTGTGTGTGTGTGTGTGTGTGTGTGTGTGTGTGTGTGTGTGTGTGTGTGTGTGTGTGTGTTGTTTTAGTTTCAAACCCCGTTTAGGTAAACATTGACTACATCTTCCCAACTCTCTCTAAACTACAACTACCAAGTCTCGGAGTATGTGGCGGTGATGGGAATCGAACCCACGTGCCCCAGGTTCAGGGACGCCCCCCCCCCCCCCCCCCCCCTCCACGGATGTGATGAATTCCTGAGTTTATTTTGGTTCTGTCGCATTAATCTCTAGAAGGACTAACCGCAAGGCTGACGACCTGCTCTGAGTACGTACATCTCTCTCTCTCTCTCTCTCTCTCTCTCTCTCTCTCTCTCTCTCTCTCTAATCATTAGAGAAATAGTGGGGTCGGTTTTCTTTAACATTACGTTTCCTGGCTCCTCAACATGTGGTTCTGGGGCCTTCCAGGGCAGTGAGTTCAAACAGTCGTGACACAGAACGGGTGGAAGGAGGGGGACAAAGTGGGTCGCATGAATAATAAATATGGATGTCCTGTGTAGGAATCCATATATATCCATGACATGTCATTTGATCGTAAACGTGTTTAAAGACAGAATGGGGAATACTGTAAATACTGAATAAATAGACATCGATAAATGTTGATAACCTCACTTTCGACAGGGCAGTGACTATATGTTTCTTCATCAAACTGAGAGAAGGTGCTCTGTTCTGGGCCAGCGCTATCACCAGGGGCGGGTCACGGCAGGACGTCTGGGGGCCCCGGTCTAAGCGACCTGAAGGCATGGAGTCGTAGTCCTTGGATACACAGCTATAAATCCTGTGAATGCTAAATATGATAAATAAAGACAACATCTGAGACATAAGAAGAGCCAGACATAAATAATTCCAGCGAGACGTCTTAATTTTATTATTCATACTCGAGGAATAGCAAAGCCTATTTATTAAACAGATTGATGGCCTAAATAGTAAATATACCACGTAGAGATATCCAAATAGCGAGGTCCTGCCAAGAACATTACAGTTTGGTGACTTAAATCAGACTACTGGCTTTGAGTTTAAACACTAAATAAAACGTCCCCTCCTCTGGTACCAATATATATATTTATACATCTATGCAGCGCATGGACACATGCTGGTACACACACACACACACACACACACACACACACACACACACACACACACACACACACACACACACACACACACACACACACACACACACACACACACACACACACACACACACACACACACACACACACACACACACACAGAGAGAAACACACACACACACAGAAACACACACACAGAAAAACAAATACATGCACAAGCGCACACGCACGTGCACACTTACACGCATGCGCACACACCAATGTGGAGGGTTATAGGGCAGCGGGTGTTTGGTGAACTCTGGGGGCCACAGAGAGTCAGACAGAACAAAGAGAGTGTGTGTGTGTGTGTGTGTGTGTGTGTGTGTGTGTTGTGTGTGTGTGTGTTGTGTTGTGTTGTGTGTGTGTGATGTCTTATCTCGAGCCTATCTGACTACAAGCTGTTATTTACTGTAATCTCGAAACCTCAGTCTGCTATCTGTTAACGAAACAACTCCTCTCTACCCTGACCAGGGGGGGAGAAGAGAGAGAGAGAGAGAGAGAGAGAGAGAGAGAGAGAGAGAGAGAGAGAGAGAGAGAGAGAGAGAGAGAGAGAGAGAGAGAGAGAGAGAGAGAGAGAGAGAGAGAGAGAGAGAGAGAGAGAGAGAGAGAGAGAGAGAGAGAGACGATATTTTTACTTGATTTCATTCATTATTATAGAAGTAGTTGTACTACTAGGAGTGTAAAAGGTTGTGGGTTTTGAAAATAAACGACTTAAACAACCTCAGTGCAGACGAACAATCATGCGCCAACACACACACACACACACAACGACTTAAACAACCTCAGTGCAGACGAACAATCATGCGCCACACACACACACACACACACACACACACACACACACACACACACACACACACACAGAATTCAACCTTAAGAAACCTGAAGCTAATAGGTAACAGTAATGTTCTCTGGCCTCTCTCCCCACCCCCCTCTCTCTCTGCTCTGTTTTCTATCTAATCACTGACAGCTTTCGTTAACCTCAGAACCCCCCGCCCCCCCTCCACCAATAGCGGACCTACAATTCTCTCCCTCACCCTCTCTCTCTTCCCTCTCTCTATTCTCCCCCCTCCTTCCGTCTCTCTCTCTTCCCTCTCTCTCTCCTAACCACCCTGTCCTGCCCCGTGTTCCAATATCCACACTATCCGTACTTACTAGCCTAAGTTTGAGTACGTAGGGCGTTCCGATTCAGATGGGGCGAAAATAAGTGTACTGAAAGGACCCGGATGGGGTACTCAAAACGGTCAAATGGCGAAGTGTGTGGGGATGTACACTCTTCGTCCTCGACGGCAGCCATCTTAGCTACGTAGCGGAAGAGGGCGGAGCCAGGCTGAGCCAAAGTCGGCGCATATTCCACATAGCCTGGATTAGTGGAGTTATTTTGTAGGTTTAGTAGCTTTTATATCTTTATAGCTGCTAGGCATAAAGATTTCACCGTTCAAAGCGGGATGTTTATTGCGGGGGAGGAGGAGTCGTGATCGTAGTTTCCGTTTATTGCACCACGGAGTATTCGATTTGGAACAACACTGACATCTAAAAATTCATGGAAGTGTGGAAATTGGAACACGGCACCGGTTCTGACCCTCTGGTATTCCAGATGATCCAACTTGCTGTTCTTCTGCTTTGCCAACGGCTCTTACCCAATACTATTCACAACACACACACACACACACACACACACACACACACACACACATCACACACACACCACACACAACACACACACACACACACACACACACACACACACACACACACACACACACACACACACACAGCTATGCGGCTGTCTGACTCAGAGGGGAGGCTCGTCCCTCGATGACTGCACAGTTTAGGCGGGATTGAACCAGCAACCTTCTGGTTAGCAATTACCTTCTCTACCACCAATCACACCAGACCCCAACCAACCAACCAACCAACCAACCAACCAACCAACCAACCAACCAACCAACCAACCAACCAACCAACCAACCAACCACCAACTCAACAACCAACCGGCAAACAAACCATACCAGACCCAAACCAACTAACCAACCAACAACTGACCAACCAACCATACCAGACCCCAACCACCAACCAACCAATCAACAACTAACCAACCAACCATGCCACATCCCAACCAACCAACCAACCAACAACTGACCAACCAACCATACCAGACCCCAACCGGTCAGCCAACCGTCCACCAACCAACCAACCACTAACCAACCATTAACCAAGCACCAACCATCCAAGACCTCAACCTCCAACCACACCAAACCCCAAACCCCCCCCCCCAAAAGTGCTGATAAGCGCGGACCAGGAGGTTATCAGCTCCTCACAGGTCTAGTGTTACACCCTGGTCTCCCACCCGCCCCCTCCAGCCCGCGGCTCCTGGTTCTTCAGACCCCCCCCCAGGGGGGTCTGAAGAACCAGGAGCCGCGGGCTGGAGGGGGGGGGGGGGGGGTAACGCAGCCCTGGTGAATCGGTGCCGTGACCCCGATTAGCGTCAGCGGTCAGGGAGGAGCGGAGTCCCAGCTGGACCGACTCTTGACCTCCCCAGCCCCCTGGGAGGCTCAGGCTCGTTGGGTTACCCCTCTTGTGCGTATCGCCCTATGCTGCGGGGTTTTGTAGTTTTGTTCTTATTTGATTCATGTCCCCGAAGTGCACTACTATGAGTCTTTCTTTGAGCAGAGAAACTGTAACATCCAACAGCATTCCCCTTCTGGATCAATAAGGTACTCTCTGAAGAGGTGAAGGCTGCCGTCTTTGGTCTTGCTGTTAAAATATTCAACCAATAATCACTAATAATCGGTTGGTCCTGGTGGGTAAACAGCCCCGATGTCAGCCGTCTACCAGTGAGAATCCTTGAGCAAGACGCCATCACCCCTACTGGATCACAATGGATCTCAAACAATCGAATGACTACTACACAATCACGACCTAACCCTGGGGTTGCCGGTTTAAATCCTTCATGCGTGGGAGACGGGGGGGGGAGAGATTGAGGCGCTGTGAGCGAGGTGTGGGGTGACCAGTTAGGGGGTCATGTGACGCTATAACTGTTTCAATGTAAACAGGTTTGAGCCGAGTGAGAGTTACCCTCACATGAGAGTGAACTCCTCTGGAGCCGCTGGGGGAATCCCTCGGAACGGAGTGCACCCCTCTGTGGGTTACACCAGAGTATGACCGATGCTCGCAGACCTGCAGCGACCACAACCGGGACTCACGGCTGAGGTGGTGTGTGCGTGTGCGTGTGCGTGTGCGTGTGTGTCCCTGGCGATCCTGCTGCCATGCCAGAAGATAATAGAGAGCACGTTGGAATGTTGCTTGCAATCAAACACACACGTATGCACACGACACACACATAAAACACAGACACATACACACACACACACACATCAACCTAAACAATTGAAGAAAAGCCACACTAACATATTCAAAATGTAATTGTGTGGTGTGTCTGTGTGGATTTTATTAAGCGCTTAGGAATATTTGTTCCACAGTGTGTGTGTGTGTGTGTGTGTGTGTGTGTGTGTGTGTGTGTGTGTGTGTGTGTGTGTGTGTGTGTGTGTGTGTGTGTGTGTGTGTGTGTGTGTGTGTGTGTGTGTGTGTTTCTATGTACGCCTGCGTGTGCGTGTCTGTATAAAAAGTTTACAGTATTCCCGTCAGCTAAACTAACAGCAGGAGACATCTTAACAGGCTGCCTCTTTACTTTTTAAAACATTTTTCACCCCTCATCTCACAGTTTGAGTTTAACTAGCCTACAAAGCACTGTTAAACCGCACCTAGCTACTGTCTGAACCATAAACCAGAGCTAACTGCTAACAGCTAGCACCTAACAGCAACGGTCAAACAGATATCAGCCTTCATGGTCAAGATGTCGTCAATAGATCTGAGTTCACTCAGAGGTCCTTTAACCTCCTGGTTATCGTTTTGGCCATAATCAAGATGATAATCCACAACTCATTGATATTAATGGATCATAAACGCTGTACAGCTAGTTACCTAGTTAGTGAAGATGAGCACCATTAACCTAAACAATCCTCCAGAAAAGCGGACGGAAATTCAACTAGCACAGTAAGATATAATCTGTTAACATTTTGATCTCCCTTTTCTTTACTTTTATAGCTAAAAAGATATATGTGGCTGACGATACATCTGAATCCTGTTAAAATGTGACAAACTTATTCTTTGGAATTGCATAGCATTGCATTGCAGTTTATCTCTATCTTTCTGTTACAAGTTAGGAACATGAGTCTAATTTGCAGACAAATAGCTTGCGGTGCGTTCTTGTCAATCCTACACGCAGACCTCTCCTCTGGATGTGACCCCATGCGCTCCGTTAACAATGGAAAAACAAACCAGCTCCAAACTGCTTCCTAAGCGTTCCCGAGCCGTTACCTCCACGGCCGTCGCTCAGGCCACTCGGCGGTAGAGGAACCAGACTGCTTTGACAACCGCGCCAAACACCAGACGTTACTTCACCGAGCGCTGAGATAGCGTGTTAAAGTGCTGTCCAGATCTGTCAGCGAGCCAACCCCGTGGGAGTGGGTGTACAGGAACACCAACGCAATGAGATTAACTTCCGATATTCCCTCTTTGTTAGAGCGAGGAATTCGTCTGGGAGACGCTGGGTTAGTCAGTCCTTTAAAGTCCTTTGCATGTTGAATATCGAAATGTTTGAATATCAGGCATCCACAGTGAAGAAACAAGACTTAAAAGTTACCTTTTTAAGGCCGTTTTGTTAATCCTCTTCAATGTAAAATGACATCTTTAAGATAAGCTAAGCTAAGCTAAGCTAAGATATTGCTTAAAAATATTAAAATGTACTCTCATAGCAAGGACAGAGACGGAGTGACAGAGAGACCGATCGAGATGGGTCAGGGTTGATGGCGATTGATTGGGATGATAGGTGTTTGACTTGCTGGGCCTACCTGCATGGGAGAGCTGGAGGCGTGGGCCTATCTGGGTCACCAGTTTGACCTCGGAGGCATAGAGGTCAGAGGTCACAGCCGGCAGCCATGCGAGTGGGAGGAGCCACAGCATAAGCCCCGCCCATCTGTGCATGGCCCCGCCCTCTGTGGCCAGCGCTGTTGACATCAGAGATGGTTTCCTCTTTGTTGTTTTGGATTCAGTTGGGTGATGTCAGAGCATATCACTCACTAGTCTGGGGGAGAGAGAGAGAGAGAGAGAGAGAGAGAGAGAGAGAGAGAGAGAGAGAGAGAGAGAGAGAGAGAGAGAGAGAGAGAGAGAGAGAGAGAGAGAGAGAGAGAGAGAGAGAGAGAGAGAGAGAGAGAGAGAGAGAGAGAGAGAGAGAGAGAGAGAGAGAGAGAGAGAGAGAGAGAGAGAGAGATACGGTTAATCACATTGTAAGCTTATCTGCTGCATGCTATCTAAACTGTGTAATGTTAAAGCTCTTCGATCAGCACATATGTTTTGAAAAGTGAGCCGTGTTTGGAATTGAAACAACTTGAGAATATCTTTTACCAGGGGGGGAGTAATTGCAATTTAAAAGATTGATTCGACATGCCCAATTATTTTAGGATAACATGAGCGCAGATTTAACATGTGTTTCGCATCAGTGGCTGACAGAGCATTCATCAACATGTACTCATTCATAAAACATTGCAGGCTGCAGACCAGAGAGAACAGGGGGCGGATTTAACTCATGATTAAAGCCATCTTTGACTCATCACCGGGACACCTCTATGTAGGGACCGGTAGGAAGCAAAGCAATTGATCCTAATCCGGCCTCGCGTCCTGTACACAAACAGAGGGGTCGTTGGCTCGTGTCTGAGAGTTGAGCTCTAGCAGCAGGTGAAGAGACAGAAAATCTGTTGGTTAGCTTAGCTTAGTTTATGTTAGATTGACCCTTCACCTTCTGTTTCAGCTTCGATGTAAACGCTGACTAAGTGTTGGGGAAATGACTTTATTTCACCTTCTCTTGGTGATTCTGAGATGACAGACAGAGCCGTTTAACTGTTTGAGTCAACACTGCAGCGTGAATGCTGGTTTATCCAGGCGGGCTAACTTCACAGCTGGAGTCCACGTTAGCTACTGTGAAGAACAGGAAATTAGGTGTAATGTCTATCATCGTCAACCACATTTGGAGGTCGTTGATGGGTCGTTCTGATCTGCTAGCTTACTTCCTGTCAGCTGGTTCTGGAGGACCTCAGAAGCTTCGGCGAGGAGAAACAGTCCAGCAGGCTTTGGGAGAGTGTGTGGATGAGCCTGGTTTCAGCAGCCTTACTTGGCCGAGTCTGATTCGACTCTGGGGCTGGTGAGGCTGCACACCTGATGCACATTTGAGTCATCAGTTTGACCAGGTTAAACCAGCCATCTCCACACCTGGGAGATCTGCTGCATGGCACCAACTCGTGGCCAGTTATCATAGAAAGCAGACTTGACCATAAACCGGGTTAAACACCACCACCTTGTGTCCTTTATGTTTGTAGGAGCCAAACAGAAACCACCCTATTTTCTAATATGGCAACATGTTGGACAAATAAAGCTTTTGAACTTTGAGGTTTTAGTGTCTTGTAATTAATGGACTTTCCTACAGTGGCATTTCAGCCTTTATATATCAGTGGAGGGGACTCCGCAACAACACATTTCATTCATTTACTGAAATGCCACAACGCTATTGTTCCTAATCTATGGCGTACTAGTAGTGACTTGAATGCTGTGGTGGGCCTAGGAGACGGTTGTCCAAATTCAGCAAACAGACCCCACCGACAGTTAATTTGGCACTGTAATTCTGACACCAATTGAAAGATTGCATGAGTATTTTATAGCCCAGACGTTGTTGTATTCAGTACTGTTCCTCATGTATTTTCTATGAGTATGTAGTATGTATGTATACTATGATGTAGTAGAGTTCATGTGTTTTCTATCAGTATGTGTGTATCCTCTGGTTCAATGCTGGTCATCATGTGTTCCACACTAAAGGAAGAGGCTCCTTGAGACTGTCAACACAGGAGACAGACCGGAACAAACTTGATGCTTTGTGTGAGTGTGTGTTTGGTCTGTGTGTGTATGTGTGAGTGCTTAAGAATGTGGGTGTGGGTGTGTGTGTGTGTGTGTGTGTGTGTGTGTGTGTGTGTGTGTGTGTGTGTGTGTGTGTGTGTGTGTGTGTGTGTGTGTGTGTGTGTGCAGTATGTAACTGAACTGTTGAGTGGCCGCCAGTAGCACAAGTAACTTGCAAGTCACTTTAAAGTCACATCAACTTTAACCTTTGACCCATTTAAACATGGCCGAGCAAGCACCACCTAGCCTCCTCATAATGACTGGGCTGAACACACACACGCACACACACACACACACACACACACACACACACACACACCACGCACACACACACACACACACAGCACACACACACACACCACACACACACACACCACACACACACACACCACACACACACACACACACACACACACACAACCAGACACGCACACACACAACCAGACACACACACAGCAGGGGAGAGGAGGTGTTATTGTGTAGAAAACGGTTCCCATGGTTATCAGACCTATTTATCTTTATGTTCACTTCCTGACACGCTGTGGGGGGGGGGGGGGGTAAACAATGAGTAAACAATGAACCAACTACTGTGTCACATCCAGGAGTTCTGCTGGTAGCTCTCGACCCCAGCGCGTGCCAACGCACACATCC
>OLKM01003790.1:9903-12403 GCA_900291075.1 Melanogrammus aeglefinus | reverse complement strand
CGGTGGTTGGACAAGTCGGTGAGTTTGTTGGGTTGGGTTTCTCTTCAGAAGAAGGGGTAAATAAGTAAGGGATAATGTATAGTTCAGAGGTTGTTATGGAGAAATAAACCCCGACAGGTTGTATGGAACCCTCCGCTAAGAACCGACTAACTATACATTATCCCGCTTATTACACGGCTTTACGAGTGAAATAAATAATAAACAATAGATAATAATCCACAATGATTCAGCAGCGACAAGGATTCGTCGGTAAAGTAAAGTAAAGTAGCGCGGTAAAGAGCGCTGTCCCTAGCAACGGTCTGTTATACATGACGACGGTCCGTTATACAGAAATAACAGACCGCAGAGCGCAGCGCTGGACCAATCAGAGAGCAGCATTCAATAGAGCCGTGTAATAAGTGTAAATATAAGTGAACGACGTGCGCATCCAGCAGGCGATCCAGGCGGACATTCTACAGCTGGTTCACATCTCACAGCCGACCCCCCGTCTGCCTCTGGGCACGACGTCAGACAGACAGTCACAGAGAGCGTTGCCACGGCTGGGCCAGAATGACTGCATCAAGTGACCCAGCAGATACATGAGTTCAACTGGCCACAGATACCATCACATGAGTTAAAGTCAGCGCATTACCCTGCATGGGTCTTATCCTCGGGTAGGCATCGCGAGAGGGGGGGAGAATCATGTCTGATCGATAACTCAACATAAACAATGTCAGCAATTAACCTGGGGTCTCAACAAACCAAAATACTGTCAATGGAAACGTGCGAATGTTCTCCTCTTGAAGGGACGATTCACATGGAGTCCTCTGATTGGACGAACCGCATGACAGGGGAGTGGTGGGGGAGGAGTCAAGGGTTAAGAAAAACAAAAAGCATTGTGGGATTCAAGGAATACAATGCGAGGAGAGCGTGCGACAGGAAACAGAGTCATGGGCGGCCACATTCACACGTTTTCTTCTTCTTGGCTTTCTTCCTCCTTTCCTCGATTACTTCCTCCCTCGATCACTCTGTTGTAGGAACGCATTCAATCAGTGTCTCTCTCTATCCCCTCTCTCTCTCTCTCTCTCTCTCTCTCTCTCTCTCTCTCTCTCTCTCTCTCTCTCTCTCTCTCTCTCTCTCTCTCTCTGAAAAGGAAGTGTCTGATGTCACAGCTGTCAGACGGCCTAGCGAGCATCAGGACAACTGAGAGAGAGCAGGAAGCAGAACTTCCCCTCTTCTCTCTGCTCTCTCTCTCTCTTCTCTGCTCTCTCTCTCTCTCTCCGCTCTCTGCATCTCTCATATCTCTCTCTCTCTCTCTCTCTCTCCTCTATCTCTCTCTCTCTCTCTCTCTCATCTCTCTCATCTCTCTCTCTCTCCTCTGCTCTTCTCTCTCTCTCCTCTCTCATTCTCTCTCTCTCTCTCTCTCTCTCTCTCTCTCTCTCTCTCTCTCTCTCTCTCTCTCTCTCTCTCTCTCTCTCTCTCTCTGCAAGAGAGGCCAAGAGGGAGAGAGGGCCAATAAAGAAGAACAGAAGAATGTGCTCTTTACAGATAATTGAGTAATTAAATGTCTTTTTTGAAATCACTCACACATATTTCCTTAATCACTACATGCATAAAGGCCCAATGAAATACAGGACAGCCTCTCTACAGCACGAAGGGACCCCATAGGATGAAGTAGAATAGAATGAATGGTTATCACACAACCCCTCTGAGCTGCTCGTTAGGAAACAGGCTCCAGAGCCAGCTAATTACCACACGCACACGCCACACACACACACACACCACACCACACACACACACACACACACACCGACACACAGGGACATACAAACACACATACACACACACATACACACACACACACACACACGACACACAGAGAAACACAGGGAAACACACACATACACACACTCAAATACACACGCACACACACTCTCAGACACACACACATACACACATACACACACACACACACCTACACACCTACACACACACACACAGATGACATCACAGACAGGTGCAACGCCAACGTCCCCCCCAGTAGTTCTCTCCGTTATTTCCCTCGCATTCTTCTACACTTCCTTTTTCCTTTCACTGGAACCAAAACGAGTATCTGGAGGATAGCGCCCCAGAAAGCATTGTGCGCATACTTGTGTCTGCTGTGTGCGTTTGGAATGTGCGGTTATTGATGATGCAACTGTTGTGGCGTATCTGTGTAGTGTGTGCTATGTGTGCATGTGTGGTTGGTAGAATGCAAGGCGTGTGACTTGTGTGTGTTAATTTGTGGTGTGTGTGTGCGTCGTGTGGCTGTGTGTGGTGTGTGTGTAGTGTGTTGTGTGTGTGTGCTGTGTGCGGTGTGGGTGTTGTGTGTGGTGATTTGTGTGTTGCTGAATGCAAGGACAGTCGGTCTGTGATGTGTTGTGACTGCGTAGGATGTGTGGTGTGTGTGTGGTGTGTGTGGTGGTGTGTTGTGGTGTGGTGTGGTGAGTGGTTGCTGACGGTCTCTGGTGTTAAGCATGAA
>OLKM01003789.1:0-29950 GCA_900291075.1 Melanogrammus aeglefinus | reverse complement strand
GAGAGAGACGAGGAGAGAGAGAGAAGACGAGAAGAGAGAGACGAGAGAGAGAGAGAGAGAGAGAGAGAGAGAGAGAGAGAGAGCGAGAGAGAGAGAGAGAGAGAGAGAGAGAGAGAGAGAGAGAGAGAGAGAGAGAGAGAGAGAGAGAGAGAGATTCAGGAGGAGGGCTCCGGGCCCCGGGCGGGGCCCCTGAAGGCGAGGAGTTGCTGGTTCCACTGCTCTGCGCTGCCAGTGGCCGTGAGGATCTGCAGCTCACACCAGCGGACCAGAGCCTGGCGGAGCATGGCCACACGGGCCCGCTGGAACCGGGCCACCTGGGGACACACGCACACACACACACACACACACACACACACACACACACACACACACACACACACACACACACACACACACACACACACACACACACACACACACACACATGGGGAGACGCACGCACACACACACACACACATATGGGGAGACGCACGCACACACACACACACACATGAACACACACAAAGGGAGATGCACATATACACACACACACACACACACACACACACACACACACACACACACACACACACACACACACACACACCAGGAGACGCACCACAGACGGACAGACAGAGGGCAGACTCACACACACACACACACACACACACACACACACACACACACACACACACACACACACACACACACACACACACACACACACACACACACACACACAGTTTCATTGGGGTTCCAGTTCCAGCTGATCTGATTAGTTGAGACGATATTAACAATTATTCCGGAAGTGTCAAGGCAGATGGGAGAGCTAAAGGCTGTCACTCAAAGCTGAACGCGAGGCTCTCCTTTGTACCTCTTGTTTTGCCACCACGGAGACTTGATCAAAGTCCTTCTCTGCTGCTTTCTTGATCTCGTCCATCTGAGGAACAGGGAGACGCTGCTGTCACAAAACGCTCGGTGGCTGTTAGATCGATTGAACTGACGCGCTAGCAGTTTGAGGTTCACCCCGACGCGACTCTGGTTGTGGAGCGATACTGACCCCTAGTGGTGGAGACGAGGAACGTGTGTTCTCAGTATGACTGCGTGTGTGTGTGTGCGTGCGTCTGTGTGACTCACGGCAGCCTTCTTCAGGGGCTTGGCCCTCTCAGCGTTCCTGCTCGCTGTCTCCAGCTCCACTAGTTTACACGTCCTCCTGAACAGCATCTCCTGCTCACAGAGGGTCAGACCGAAACAGCAGCTCTTTGAGGAGGTACTGAACTATAGCTCAGCAAAATGAAAGCTATCTAGGCAGACAGTGGAAGATAAACAAACATATCAGTATTTTGATGTAGAACATGTGGAAGCATATGTATATTTTGTGTACACATTTGGTTTTGCACTACTTTTTATGCTTTTATATCCAATGTCTTTTATATAAATCTAATGTTTTTTATATAACTACAGTTTGCACTTCCTTTTATCTTTGCTAAGCACGTTGAGTTGCCGTTCTGTTTATGAAATGGGCAATACAAAATAAACTTGACTTGACTACGCATATCATGAAACATTATGTATAAAGTTAAGGTCGGCCTTATAATGTCAGGGGTCAGACCTTCTCTGCTTCCTGGTACCGACACTCCAGGTCCAGACCCAGTCCCAGCGTGGTCACGTCGTTCTCAGCCACCTTCTGCACGTTCTTCTGCTCACACGCACACGCGCGCGCCACACACACACACACACACACACACACACACACACACACACACACACACACACACACACACACACACACACACACACACACACACACACACACACACACACCTTCAGACTGGAGCTCTGATCTTTATTAATAGTAAGGTAAGGTGAGGGAGGTCTAGCTACCTTCATGGACTCCATGATCTCAGAGATCTTCACACACATTCTGTGAAAGTGAATGAATGAATAAATACATATAGACCTGATTTTTATTTGATAGATTCCATCATATTATTATAATCTTTTTTGTGCTTACAGGGAAAGGACAGTGGAGAGAGACAGGGCCAGAGGAGAGAGACAGGACAGTCGAGAGAGACTGGAAGTTGAGGGAGACAGGACAGAGGAAAGAGACAGGACAATGAAGAGAGCGAGGACAATGAAGAGAGAGAGGACAGTGTAGAGAGACAAGACAGTGAAGAGAGACAGGACAGTGAAGAGAGACAGGACAGTGGAGAGAGACAGGACATAGAAGAGAGACAGGACAGAGGGGAGACACAGGACAGAGGAGAGAGACAGGATAGAGGAGAGAGACAGGACAGAGGGGAGACACAGGACAGAGGAGAGAGACAGGACAGTGAAGAGAGACAGGACAGTGGAGTGACAGGACAGAGGAGAGCGACAGGACAGAGGAGAGACAGGACAGTGGAGAGAGAGACGGGACAGTGGAGACAGACAGGACAGTGGAGAGACAGACGGGACAGTGAAGACAGACAGGACAGCGTGTTTAACACTGTCCCCCCCCCATCGTGTCCTCTCTGACAGAACACACACACAGTCTTACTTGGAGAAGGTGTCCTGGCTGGGGTCGTCAGCGGCCTCTATACACAGCTGGAGGGAGGACGCAAAGTGACCACAGGCCACGGCTATCTCTGAGGAACACACACACACACACACACACACACACACACACACACACACACACACACACACACACACACACACACACACACACACACACACACACACACACACACACACACACACACACACACACACACACACACACACACACACACACAGTCAGGCAGACACGCACACGCACGCGCACACACACACAGTTAGCCTCGGCAAATTGAAGAATCATAAGATTGTGGCAACGGTTTCATATTTGAATATATAGCCTGGCAATGTCAACATCTGAAATGTTGAACCTAATGTAAATGCACTCAAGTCCAATATTAGTCTGACTCATTAATATGGTAATATATAATACAGGTATATATAGTAGGGCAAATCCTCCTCCTCTGGGACTCACTCTGTTCAGTCTGCACCATCTCTAGGAACCTCTGGAAGAGAAGGAGAGACAGGAGAGCTGTGTTCAGGGAGACAGGCTGACAGGCAGACAGGCAGGCAGCCAGACAGGGAAACAGGGAGTCAGGCAGACACGCAGAGAGCCAGAAAGGGAGACGGGTAGATGGCAAGACAGGCAGACAGTGAGACAGGCAGATGGCAATACAGGCAGACAGCAAGACAGGCAGACCGGAGCAGGCAGACAGAAAGGCAGCCAGGCAGCCAGACAGCCAGCCAGCGAGACAGGCAGACAGCCAAACAGCTAGACAGCGAGAAAGGTTGACAGCAAAACAGGCAGACAGCCAGACAGGCAGACAGCGGGAGAGGCAGCCAGGCAGATAGCAAGATAGGCAGACAGCGAGACAAGCAGACAAGCAAGACAGGCAGACAGGCAGACAGACAGACAGGCATACAGCAAGACAGGCAGAAAGCATGTCAGGCAGATAGAGAACCAGCCAGAACAGCGAGACAGGCAGACAGCGAGACAGGCAGACCCACACACCTCAGCGGCCGCCTTGCTGAGCCCGGTCAGAGTCAGGTTGTGTTCGCGTTCAGTTCTGAAGAACTCGTCCACATCCTGCAGACACAGGTCATTACAGCGGGCTGGTGAGGTGGGACAACATGTGACTGGTTGAGAGAGACCAGGGACGCAGTGGGGACAACATGTGACTGGTTGAGAGAGACCAGTGACGCAGTGGGGACAACATGTGACTGGTTGAGAGACACCAGTGACGCAGTGGGGACAACATGTGAGTGGTTGAGAGAGACCAGTGACGCAGTGGGGACAACATGTGACTGGTTGAGAGACACCAGTGACGCAGTGGGGACAACATGTAACTGGTTTAGAGAGACCAGTGACGTAGTGGGGACAACATTTGACTGGTTGGGAGACACCAGTGACGCAGTGGGGACAACATGTGACTGGTTGGGAGACACCGGGCCTCTGTATACCTTAGTGTGACCGTCCTTCCTGATGCCCTCCACGGCCTGGCTGAGGCGGTTGAAGAGACCTTTCTTCACCTTCTGACGACCGGGAGGCTGGAGGCCAAACACAAACATTAACCAGTGGAATACATCGGTACCGAGTCTGGGAGCCCTCCTCCTGAATCTCCCTCTCTGTCTCTGTCTCTGTCTCTCTCTCTCTGTCTCTGTCTCTGTCTCTGTCTCTGTCTCTGTCTCTGTCTCTCTCTCTCTCTCTCTCTCTCTCTACCTTTCTCTCTCTACCTCTCTCTCTCTACCTCTCTCCCCCTCCCTCTCTCTCTCTCTCTCTCCCTCTTTCCCTCCCTCTCTCTCTGTAAGAGACGAGGTACAAGGTTTTTAAGGTCAACAAAAACGGGGTCTCTATTGACATTCCTTTTTTTTATTATTTATTCTATACATTATAAGCAGACTTTTCCTTCTTTAACAAAGGGCTTTAAAATCCAATATCTTGGAGTTATAAATGAAGATATAAAGTTATAAATACAATTCTTTCGTCGAGTTTGAATAATTGGTGTGTAGATCTGTTTAGATGACATGCATGTCGTGCATCCTCTACGGTTTCCTGCTCACAGGCAGCGTGGCTCGGTCAAACATTCACTGAAACTACACCGTCAGCTACACCCGCCTGACCCCATTAAGTTAGTGATTCGTCCTTTTCCCTTCCTCGAAGAAAAAACAGCTCTTTCCTGAAACAACATCTCTCCCTCTTACTGGGGAACCCCCCCAGGAGAAGAGCCGAGGGCTCCTCCTCCTCCTCCTCCTCCTCCTCCTCCTCCTCCTCCTCCTCCTCCTCCTCCTCCTCCTCCTCCTCCTCCTCCTCCTTCACTACCTCGGGGCTGGTGAGGAAGGTCTCCAGGTGTTGCGTTCTGCTCAGGAGAGAGTGGCCAGCCACCTGCTGAAGGTACGCTTCCAGAGCCCTGCAGTACGGCGTCCAGTTCTCCCCCGTGGCCAGCAGACCTACCGTGGGGGGAAAAGCCCACCGTTATCCAGCTCTGGATGGGGAAGTGAATGTCAGTGGAGAGAGACGGGAGAGGGGAGAGAGAGACAGGGAGGTGGAGAGAGACAGGACGGGGGAGAGAGGACAAGGGAGAGAGAGAGAGGACAGGGGAGAGAGACAGGACAGTGCAGAGAGACAGAACAGTGGAGAGAGAGAGACAGGAAGGTGGAGAGAGACAGGAAGGTATAGAGTCAGGACAGTGGAGAGAGAGACAGGACAGGGGAGAGAGAGAGAGGACAGGGGAGAGAGACAGGACCATGCAGAGAGACAGGACAGTGGAGAGAGAGACAGGAAGGTGGAGAGAGACAGAACAGTGGAGAGACAGACAGGACAGTGTAGAGAGACAGGACTGTGAAGAGAGACAGGAAGGTGGAGAGAGACAGGACAGGGGAGAGAGAGAGAAGACAGGGGAGAGAGAGAGAGGACAGTAGATTGAAGGAGAGACATGTAGTGCAGGACAACAGGTCTCAGCGGTTGTGGCCTTCAGGCGGCGAACAGGAAGGTAGAGACAACCATTTGGTCGGACTTCCTGAGTTGTTTTCCCGGCGCATGCAGAGCGGTCCCCAACACGTACGTACCGAGCTGTCTGACCAGTTTCACCGGAGCGTTCTGTTGGGCCCTGGCCGGGAGGGGAGGGAACTGTCCGGGAGCGACATTAAAACACAGAACAACACACGGTAAGTAAAGGCTCTCTGTTCCCAGGGTACAGTCAGCGCACGCATCACCGACTCAAATCATCCGAGTGTGCTGGCGGTGCAGAGATGCCCGGCAGTTATCAGCGGTGCGGGAAGCACTGACTATGATCCCCTGGATCCCGGGAACGTCCTCCAGGGAGAAGAGATGCTGCTGCAGCCAGTCGAAGTCCTCGTACGTCCGGTCCACGTGGTACTCCCCCGTCCCGGACAGCTGGCGGGCAGGAACCCAGCAGCCCGTTAGTGATTGAAACGGTCAACGTTGTAAACCCAGCCACATGTACATGTACATTTAGGGCATTTAGCAGACGCTTTTATCCAAAGCGACTTACAATAAGTACATTTGTCAGAAGAAAGAGAAACAACAACATATCGCTGTCGCTAAGGATTTTCATAGAACCAAGTGTCGAGCACTAACAATCACTTGGTTGACCCATTCCCTGTATCCAATAAAGCTATACGGGGAAGGGGTATAGTAGTACAGCTACTTTGGGTCTACAAAGTAGCGGTACGGAGATGGGGCTACTTTTGTAGACCCATGTAGCGCCATGGGGACGCGCAGAGTCTGGTGAGACACAAAACCCTCTCTTACCTTCTGAGACACGATGATGAAGGTGAGCAGCTCTCCGTCCTGGGCTGCCTCCGTCACCCTGATGGTGCTGGGGCTGACGCTCAGCGGGGGGGTCACCTTCTCCGTCCCCTCGGTGACGCTGGGGCTCAGCGGGGGGGACGCCTCGACCTCCTCTTCCTCCTGCAGTCAGAGGGACCGGGGTCAGGGATCGAGTCCCCTTCATGCAGCGAGAAACACACACTTGGACCTTTGTGTGAGCGGAGGCAGCAGTGTAACGATAGTTGCATGGATAGTGAACACAAAATCTTTAAGACTCCATTGCATGGTTGCAGTCTTGCTTCAAGGTGTGTCTGGATCACATGACGACCCCAAGTTGAGAAAAACAGCTCCCTATTCACCCCATAATCCACGGGAAACAGTGACTTACCATCATGGCTGAGTTTATGATCAACAACACACAGGTCCCTCCCTCGGGTAGGTTCACGGAGTGTTTGGATGTTCTGGCTGAATAAGTGTGCTGTAACACCACACAGCCCAGTCCCCGAATGGCCCCTTGTGTTCAACACTGCTGAGGAAACGCAGGATATCCTGTTGGTCAAAGTGCACATGGTCCTTCGAGAATGGGACGAAAACATGCCAGTACAGAACTGCTGGCTCAGGGAAAAGGAAGATAAGTGAAGCTGGTGAGTCAGTAACTCAGAAGGACCCGCCCACAGAGGAAAGGGACAGAAACCAGCCAATCAGTAACTCAGAAGGACCCGCCCACAGAGGAAAGGGACAGAAACCAGCCAATCAGTAAGTCAGAAGGACCCGCCCACAGAGGAAAGACCCTGAAACCAGCCAATCGGTACCAGTCTCACAGGGCCAGGAGGTAGTGCCGAAATGCTCCATAGAGATGATTCAAACTCACTGCTACTGAATATGTATAAGGATACGGAATAAGAAACTGACAGAATAAATTAGATAAATGCTTTGACTTTTATTAAATACGTCACATTATAGCAGACATACAGAGTGAGAGAGGAGAGAAGGAACGAGTCCAGTTCACAAAGTTCAGACGTTGTGTCTCAAGAGCTGCTCCAGGCTAGAAGGCGTACTCCTCGTCCTCCTCATCATCGTCCCCCAGACCGTAGTAATAATGCTGTTCCCGCGTGTCGAAGAAGATGTGATCCAGGATGTCCCGCTCCTCTTGGAGGGCCTCCAGGTCCTCGTCTCCCCTGGAGAACCCCCAGCTGTGGTGGAGCGGCTCGTCCAGGAAGAGGTCATCGTCTTCATCGTCCAGGCCCAGGCTGGAGAAGAAGTCGTCAAAATCAAAGTGGAAAAAGTCTTCGTCGGAGTGCTCCTCGTGGTGGTGGAAGCCCTTGTCGTCCTGCAGGAAGGCCTCGTGCCCCAGGTAGTCGTAGGTCCTCCTGGAGTCCTGGTTGGACAGGACCTCGTAGGCTGAGACACGGAGAGAGAACGCGTAGAAATGTCATCATCACCATCTTTACATTGCATTTACACACTTTAGTATGCTAATGAAGGACTGGCACTGGGCCACTTTATAATCGATACCGTTTATACTATTTGTTCTGTTTGCTCCGTTTGTCCTTACTTAAGCATTTACTTTAGCATCTATTTTTGTTTTCAATAGTTGTTTTCAATAGGCCTACTTTAGTTTTTAAATTGTATTTTATCCTGTGTCTTCCATTGCTGCTCATACAAACGAATGTCCCCTCCGGAGGATGAATAAAGTTTGTATCCATCCATCTATTCTCCTCCTCAATAATTACAATAATATTCATTGAAAAGGGTGCCATTAACAGAATTCAAATTCTACATTTCACATTGAGATTCGAATGAAACTTTTGAATCGTCGAATACGAGGTGGCTACGAGGTGTTGAAGAAGGTTTGGTGGATCACCTTCAACGATCTCCCGGAAGATCTTCTCCGCCCCGGAGCTTTTGTTCTTGTCAGGGTGGAACTTCACCGCCAGCTTGTGGAAAGCTTTCTGGATTTGTCGGTCGGTGGCGGTCCGTTGAACCTCCAGGGTATCATAGTGGCTCTTCTGGGTCTTCAGAGAGCTCTTCTGGACATCCAGGGTATCATGGTGGGTATTCTGGGTCTCCAGAGAGGCACACAGGCGGGATGCGATCCACAACAACGTCCACAAGTAAACACTTTGCTGGGACATGTTCTTTACTTGGTATCGGGACACTCACACACTCGAAACCAGATCAACCGAGGTGTCTATCTCACATTCTAGTGCAGTAGCTGATCTCCCTAGGTAAACAGCAGGTAGATGGATCTAATCATGATCCTCCATCCGGCTCGGTGAGCTGAGCTGACGTTACCTCCTAACTCTTCCAGGATTTAAGCCTTGAACAACGTCTGTGCCCACGCCAAACAGACGTACAAATGGCAAACGTACGATATTATATAAAGTATCACTGCTCTTCCTTAACATTTTAAACGGGCTTCAAACTCGTACATTGTGGTTGAACAGGAAGGCGTCCATGCCAGTGCTGCTCGTCCTCAGGATTTATTAGTGTATTTAGTAGGTTCACCACTAGGGGGCGCCAGTCGTCCTTGGTGTGTTTACCGGTGCCACCACTAGGGGGCGCCAGTCGTCCTCGGTGTGTTTACCGGTGCCACCACTAGGGGGCGCCAGTCGTCCTCGGTGTGTTTACCGGTGTCACCACACTAGGGGGCGCCAGAGGACGGGAGGTCGACTCTTCTCTTAGCGGATGTTGTCAATACAGCGCAGGCCTGGATAGCTAGCCCTCAGCTTCGTTCTTCGGGCACTAAATCGTTTATTAACCTTCTTGAATCGGAAGCCCTGATACAGGAGCCCGTTCAGCTGTTTCTTCACGTTGGTTTGCATCCGGTAAGCTGATCATTTATTTGAGTTATGAAACAAAGAGCGACGGCAGCGACACGCTTCTGATGATAAGTCAGTTTGGTAGCAGGTGGTCTCCAACATCAGCTCAGATATCGCGATGGGTGGTTTAATTGTAATTTATTTGTACCTTATTGTGAAGCCCACGTAGGAATCATTTACCTTCATTACCTGTCAATGTTTAAACCCTGGTCTACTTCGTTTGAAGTGCCATACACTCCACAACAACACTCGAGTCATTAATAATCATAACACAGTGGCATAGAACACACTCTATCCCAATCGTAACAGTGTTATAACATCGGTTCACAGAGCTGGTGAAGGACCCTGCCGTACCAAGCAGTCCTCTTCTTCAGTCAGTGGAGGTGTGGACTGATGTCCGCCCTGCCGGACCCCCCCCACCCCCATGCCTGCTGCGTTCTCTCTTCGCTGGCTCCAGCGCCATGCCTGACCGGGACTCGTCCTACCTGTCAGCTGGTGGGGGCGGGGGCAGCCTGGGGGAGGAGGGGGGGCGTGGCTCGGGGTTAGGTGGGGGTTCAGGGGAAGGCCTAGTCGGCTCAGGGGCTGCAGGGGGGGTCTCAGGCTCCGTAGGGATGGGTGGAGGAGGGGCCCTCGGCAACGGTAGCGGGGGTGGTGGCGCCGGTGGTGCAGCGGCGGCGGCGGACGGCGGCCGGGCAGGCGGTGGACGGCGTGTGCCGGGACTTTGTGCGCAACGTGTGCAAGAGGGGCAAGCGCTGCCGCTTCCGCCACCCCGACTTCAGCGAGGTGTCGGACCTGGGCGTGCAGAAGAACGAGTTTGTGTTCTGCCACGACCACCAGAACCGGGAGTGCCTGCGCTCCAGCTGCCGCTTCGTGCACGGCTCCAAGGACGACGAGGACTGCTACAAGCGCAGCGGCGAGCTGCCCCCCCGGCTGCGGGGCAAGGTGGCGGCGCGCCTGGGCCTCTCCCCCACGGACCTGCCCCACAGCCGGGGGGAGGTGCCCCTCTGCAGGGACTTCCTGAAGGGCGAGTGCCAGCGCGGGAGCAAGTGCAAGTTCCGCCACGTGAAGAAGGACTATGAGTTCGAGCCCGCGCCCCGGGTGGGGGTGGGCGGGGCCATCGGGGCGGGGAGCGGCGGCGGCGGCGGGGGCATGGTGAACGTGGGCGGGCCGGTGGTGGGGGCGGCGGCGGGGCGTGGCCTGCGGTGGGATGGCGGGGCTGGTGGGTGGGGGTGGGCGGGGGCAACGTACTGGGGATGGGCTGCCCCAGCCTGGGGGTCCACCGCGAGGCGGCCATCTCCGGCGTGGGGGGCGTAGGGGGGGTGGGGCTGGGGGGCTGCCTGTCGCTGGGGCCCCTGGGGCCGCGGCGCTACGAGCGGGGGCCCTGCTCTGTGTACGACCCGCTGTTCGAGGGGGCGTTCTTCGAGCCGGGGCCCATGGAGGTGCCCGTGGACCACGGCACGCTGCAGCTGAAGCGGCGGCGGCTGGAGGGGCTGCGGCTGGTGGACGCCAACCGGGGGGGGGCACTTTGAGCTGGGGGTCCCGGCCCCGCTGCCCCCCCGGCCCCTGGAGTACCGCTTCCTGGAGGAGGAGAACTGCCTGCTGCGCAAGAGGGTGGAGGAGCTGAAGAAACAGGTGGGGCTCAGTGGTTCACTGTCAGCCAATCAGAGAATGTCTATATGCTTAATCAGCCAATGAGAGATGAACACAGAGAATGCCTATACCTTGAATCAGCCAATCAGAGAACGTCTATACGCCTAATCAGCCAATGGGAGAGAAACACAGAACGTCTTTATGTTGAATCAGCAACTCAGAGAGAAATCCAGAACGTATATAGTTTAAATCGGCCAATCACAGAGAATGTCTATACGTTTAATCAGCCAATCACAGAGAATGTCTATATGTTGAATCAGCCAAAGAGAGAACGTCTTATCTATGCGTTGAGTCAGCCAATGAGAGAACGTCTATGAGTTGAGTCAACCAATGAGAGAACGTCTATACGTTGAATCAGCCAATGGGAGAACGTCTATGCGTTGAGTCAGCCAATGGGAGAATGTCTATGCGTAACGCATAGACATTCTCCCATTGGCTGACTCAACGCATAGACGTTCTCCCAATGGGAGAACGTCTATGCGTTGAATCAGCCAATGAGAGGTGACCACTGCCAACGCCTCTGCGTTCATTAACCTGATGCCTCGCTCCCCCAGGTGTCCAACCTGCTGGCCACCAACGACGTGCTGCTGGAGCAGAACGCGCAGTACCGCAGCCAGGCCAAGGTGATCACGCTGACCTCCACGCCGCTGCCCTCCGACAGCCTGGTGCCCACCGTGGTGAGCACCTTCAACCACAGCATCGCCCAGACCCACACCACGCTGAGCAGCGCCGGCCTGCAGCCGCGCGTCGTCACCCAGCAGGACCTGGCCTCCAGCATCGCCCCCCCGGCCCCGCCCCCCATCCCGGCGCCGCCCGCCATCACGGCCCCCCACCTCAACGCCGAGATCACCCCGCTGGCGGCGGCCCTCGTGCAGACCATCACCCAGGGCCTGGGGCCCCCGGTGTCCATGGCGTCCGTGGCGGTGTCCGTGGCGCCCGTGGCGGTGTCCCTGTCCCAGCCGATGGCGGGCCTCGCCATGAGCCACGCCACGGCGGGTCTGACCATGAGCCACGCCACCGCCCCCATGGTGTCCTACCCCATCGCCAGCCAGAGCATGAGGATCACCACACTGCCCCACTAGGGGGCGCTGCGGGCCCCGTTGGCGCCCCTTAGCGGGGTTAGCCTGGGTATACCCTTGCTGCCTTGCGCGCGATTCAAAAAAAAAACGGTTCCGGGCAATCGTAAACCACGCCACAAATAAAAGAAAGAGAGAAAATGAATGTGTGGTCGCTTTGGATAAGCGTCTGCTAAATGCCCTAAATGGGGCGTTGCCGGGCCCCGTGGTGGGGTCACAACGGTTTGATGTACGAGGGACTAAAAGCATTACAGAGAATGTAATCAGGTTAGGAAGAGTGGACCTTGGCAACCAAAGGGGGAAATAAAGAGAAAACATTACAGCCCTCCTGAGCGTTGCTACGGACGACGAGCCACAGGACCAGGAATAGCATCAGGAGAAATGCAGCTAGGCCATTTGTAATATTTGAGGTATTTTCATGAGTCACGAGGGGAACAGAGCCCTCAAAGGTCGTTCTCAAACGCTGTCATTTACTGTTTGCTTTTTTCAATGAGAATAACACCTTGTTTCCGTTGTGTCGGCTCCGTTTCTTTTTCTGCAATCATCAATCATCAATCAATGTGATGTCGCAGCCAGACGGTCGATGTTCCAATGAGCAGCGTTCTGTGTTGAGGTTGTATCTGGACCCTGAACGTTCAGAGTGACCTGGTTTGGTTTGTCTGGGTGGAGACCGTTCATTCAACACCCCGGATCTCTTTACCGTCCGTCTGTTTAAACACATCCTGTTGGTTGTGTTTTCATTTCCTAAGCTCCAGTCATGTTGACCTTCTGCAGCAGGCCTACACCTTAAAACGCGTAGTATGCAGGTTTAAAACGCACCTCCCCAGCACTAATCCGCCGCTCGGGATCCATAAAAGACAAACGGGGCCCCAGAGTCAATACGCCACAAACACAAATAATCAGCCAATAAACTGTCTGAGCCCAGACGTTTGATGCTGTATTGGTACTGAGACAACCTTTTTGTTCCCGGGTAGTAAACCATCTATTACTGATAGTTTGCCGCAGCGTGGAAAGAGTCGAACATGCGCGTCTCGTCATCAGGGGCGTGGCCTACCCCCGAGGGGCGTGTCCCACCTCGAGGGGCGTGCGTGTCTCGTGGGGTAACGGGACGACAGCGGAGGACGGAGCGTCTGTACTTCCTCAGGTCGGGGGCTTGCGCTTCGTTTCTCGGGACGATAACAAATTGAGAAGTACGTTTTGCGTGTCTCTTCGTACGAAATGACGCGCTGATTTCTAAGCGGAGTGAAGTAAACACTACCGTGTTGTTGTTATAGTCCACAGACACAGCGCTGTGTCGAGATTTGTAGTTCTCCTGTAGTCCACAACTACTTGCGATAAAGAAACCGACGCAAGACTCCGGGATGCAGAAAGAAGAGTCGGGACCGCCGAGTGGCTCCCAGGAGACCAAGGAAACCAAGGAACCCAAGGACGTCCAGAGTAAAGCGGGCGGCGGTGCAGAGATCATGCAGGCTGCGGCCGCCCCGCCGGGCATCCAGGCCGTCGACGTGCTGTGGACCTTCGGAAAGTGCCTGGGCGCCCTGCTGCCCGTGTACCTGGCCGGGTACTACCGCTTCAGCACCAGCTTCCTGGTGTTCGGCATGATGATCTACACGGGCTGGAAGCACGCCCGGGAGGCCAAGGAGGCTCGGCACCGCTCGGCCGTGGAGCTGTTCGACAACGAGCAGGAGCACACCTCCAAGAGAGTCGCCAAGAGTAAGAGAGACCTGCCCGCCTGGGTAAGATGACCCCCCCCGTAGCCTCAGAGTCAGGCAACATCCACATGTTCAAACGGGAGGGAGGTGACCCAACTTTAGTTCACATAAAGTGTAACATAATTCAAATAAAATACATATCCGTGGAGTTTTACCAATCATCTCCAGGGAAAGGCAAACCTTAATGAGGTATGAACTTAATCACAATATATTTCTTTATGCCCCTACTTCAGTAAGGATCAGTGAGTGATCCCGTGATAAAGGACTTGATTCTGTCCTCAGTTTGGGTCTTTATCGGGACCTCTTGAGTCGATGTAAGAGGGAAGTCTGAGTAGGGTTTCAAACTACAATGCATTTCAGGGACCTAACCACGCCACTGTTATTTATATCCTGCGAGAGTCCTGCCGCACCCAAAAGGTCGATTCCTGTGGTCCATTCAGTAGAATTATTATGTAGACACCACCAGACGAGGTGCCAAGGATAGGGATGCTAGTTTAAATCCCTCCGGGCTTGTCTCCACTATATCGTCCAATGTAAACACACCCTCCTCGTGCTGCAATCACATACACTGAAAGGTTAAATAAGTCATCAATGTTTGAGGTTGTTCTTCTATACTTCCCGTATTGTATTCTGGACGTTTTGTGATGATTTCATCGATGCTCATCTAGACACAGGAAATAAAGCAAGTCACTGTTTGGCAAAGCCCCTGCTCGCATATAAACCCAAGGAAGTGAATTCCACCATAATTGTCAGTCCTACAAAAACAAAACAACTCTGTTTGTACGATGAAGAAGTGTCAAAACAAAACACCGTTATCGGCCTTCATCTCTACTGCAACCATGTTCACCATGTTTTCACCATGTATTCACTATATATTCACCATATATGTATTCACCTTGTATAAACAGGTGTATTCGTCATGTATTCACCATGTATTCACAATGTATTCACCATGTATTCATCATGTATTCACCATGTATTCACTGTGTATTCACCATGTATATTCACCATGTATATTCACCATGCATTCAATGTGTATCCATCATGTATTCACCATGTATTCATCATGTATTCATCCTGTATTCAACATGAATCACTGCTGCCACTTCTTAACACGCTCTGTGCTTCTCTGCAGGTCAACTTTCCAGATGTGGAAAAGGTTGAATGGCTTAATAAGGTAATTCCTTTTAAAATAATTGATTCTCTGTTGCTTCCTGTTCCTAAAGCCCTCCCCATCAGACAAGACACATCTAACAACACCTCTTTATTAAAAGCAATGGGCAGCTTTTGTCCTGATTGACGAGTGGTTTGTGTGTATGGTTTGTGTGAGTGTGTGTGTGTGTGTGTGTGTGTGTGTGTGTGTGTGTGTGTGTGTGTGTGTGTGTGTGTGTGTGTGTGTGTGTGTGTGTGTGTGTGTGTGTGTGTGTGTGTGTGTGCGTGTGTGTCTATGTGCGTGTGTTTGTTAAGCTAATAGCCCCTGTTAGCTGAAATATGTGTGTGTGTGTGTGTGTGTGTGTGTGTGTGTGTGTGTGTGTGTGTGTGTGTGTGTGTGTGTGTGTGTGTGTGTGTGTGTGTGTGTGTGTGTGCGCGCGTGGCTGCGTGAGCTAAGCTAATAGCTTCTGCTAGCTGGAATATGGTCGCACATCTTCTGACGGTGTCGTGTTCCAGCCTGGCCACGCCCCCACCGCTGTAGCCACTCAGTCTGCTGCAGAGAGCGGGCCGGGAGCCAACCGCTCCACCGCTCAACATTTCCATCTCATCCCACACTAATTTACAGAAAGGGGGGGGGGGGGGGGGGTTAAGACTTCCCAAATGCTTGTTACCCAATCAAATCACTCCAAGATAAAATTGTTGTTTCGTCCAGCTCAAAGTAGGCCGGTAAGAATAGCGCTCCTCGTCCACATCAGATATTAAGACGCCCCCTCTAATCCCAGCATGTGATGGGACGTGACCCAGAGCCACACAAAGCAGGGTTTGAGTCCCATGTCCTGCAGCAGGGGCCAAGCAGTGGGGCTGTGTGTCTGAGCAGCAGCCGGCGGTGACTCACCCCCTGAGCACGCTGGGCTCCAACCCACTGTTGCCTTCTTTTTTTTTTCTTTTCCTTTCTGAAACCGAGTCATACAAGTACAGGAGCAAAGGGCTTCTGCTTTCAGAGCAACAGGCCCCCGGAGGTCTTTAGAGAGCAGAGGTGTTTCCATAGGAACAGGGATGTTTGGGAAGCCCCGGGGGGGGGGAGTCGGAACTAGGCCCAGGGTGCAGGGGTATATATACGGGAAGACAGCTGAGGGGAAGTACCAGGCTACAGCTGCCCATTTGCCACTTTAGTGCCTGTGTGGGGGAGTGTGTGTGTGTGTTTGTCTGAATGTGTGCGGATGTGTGTGTGTGTTAATATTTGCGCAATTGTTACAACAACGCTCTGCCAATGCGAAGGCTGAGTGCTGCTGGGATCTGAGTGGTCCTGACTCTGTGTCTCCTGACTCTCCCCCCCCCCCCCAACCCAGGTGCTGCAGCAGGTGTGGCCGTTCGTGGGCCAGTACCTGGAGAAGCTGCTGCAGGAGACCATCGCCCCGTCCATCAGGGGCTCCAGCTCCCACCTGCAGACACTCAGCTTCACCAAGGTGGACTTCGGGGACAAGGTGGGGGCCGGCGCAGCGAGAGCCTGCTACTGCGTCCTGTGGATGTGCACAGACACACACACACACACACACAGAGAAACTACACACACACACACACACACACACACACACACACACACACACACACACACACACACACACACACACACACACACACAGAAACTACACACACACACACACTTTTGCTAACACACACATGCACACCTGCAGACACACACACACACACACAAACTCTTACTTACACACACACATGCGCGCACACACACTCGCTCATCCGCACACACACATACACCGCACTCTTTTATCGATTTATATCAAAAGACACACACACACACAGACACAAACCCACTTGCTTACTTACACACACACACACACACACACACACACACACACACACACACACACACACACACACACACACACACACACACACACACACACACACACACACACACACACTCTTGCTTACTCACGTACACACACACATACTAACACTAACACACGCTACTAGACCAAAAGGGTGTGACGGTCTCTCTGTCGCCCCTGCAGCCCATGAAGGTGGTAGGCATCAAGGCTCACACGGAGAACGACCGCGGACAGGTCCTGCTGGACCTCTACATCAGGTCAGCCCCCCCCCTCCCCGTCGTCGTCACACCCCCTCCACCTGCTGCTGCCCTGTAGCGTTGGGTTGTCGGTTTTGAATCTCCGTTTCATCCTCAGCTACGTGGGCGACGTGGAGATCGACGTGGAGGTGAAGCGATATTTCTGCAAAGCGGGCGTGAAGGGCATCCAGGTATGTGTGGGAAGTGGCGACGAGCACAGGAGGAAGGTTAGAAAGTAATTGCTCTTTGTTCCCATTGTGTTGAACTTGGCACGGGCCTCACTGTAGCGCTCTCCCCCCCTCAGCTGCACGGCATGATGAGGGTGATTCTGGAGCCTCTGATTGGAGACGTGCCAATAGTGGGTGCGGTCACCATGTTCTTCATCCGCAGGCCGGTGCGTCCCATCGTATCTCCTCTCCCTCCTCCATCTCATCTCCTATCCCTCCTTCTTCTCATCTCCTATGCCTCCTTCTTCTTATCTCCTCCCTTCTTCACTCAATCTCCCTCCTACACTCTCTACCCACTTCTCATTCCTTATATGGGCGCGCCCCCACATCTGACCCTGAATGTTTTCCTTCTGATGTGCCGATGCAGAAACTGGTCATCAACTGGACCGGTCTGACCAACCTACTGGATATTCCTGGACTCAAGTAAGCTCTGCGGCCAGACAGATCCAGCGGCATTATGAGTCAGGCCTGCCAGAGATGGATCACCGATGTCTACCAATAGTGCTGGTTCATCGTGACTTTGCATCGCATTGACCGCCTCCAAGTAGGAAGTGTAGGAGCACGGAAATGATAACGGTAGTTAGGGGGCCGGGGCGTTGTTTAGTAATTAATCATGGATTGATTAGTTATTAATGGGGAGACATTGTGGTGTACAGAACGGCAGCAGTGATTCTCATGTGAGATGTGGTAAAACAAAGCTTGGATGAGCCTTGGTTACAGCATGTTAACGTTTTCAGGATTCTACAGTACTAAAACTATCCTGAGTACTCTCAAAACGGCGAAATATCGGGAACAAAAAAACAAACCGATAAATCCCATGATGCATTCTGACGCAAAAGCGCTCTATACATCTGCAGCTGATAAATCCCATGATGCATTCTGATGCACAAGCCCTCTATACATCTGCAGCTGATAAATCCCATGATGCATTCTGATGCACAAGCCCTCTATACATCTGCAGCTGACAAATCCCATGATGCATTCTGATGCACAAGCCCTCTATACATCTGCAGCTGATAAATCCCATGATGCATTCTGATGCACAAGCCCTCTATACATCTGCAGCTGATAAATCCCATGTTCATCAAGAGATCTGACCGATGGCCACACGAGCAGTAACCCGAGCACTCCTCCCACAGCGTCATGTCTGACAGCATGATCATGGACGCCATCGCTGCCTTCCTGGTCCTGCCCAACCGCCTCACGGTGCCTCTGGTCCCGGACCTCCACGTGGCCGAGCTGCGGTCTCCCCTGCCCAGGGTAGGACCTCTTACTGCCCCCCGCTAACTGCCCACCCCCGTCCCCACCTCCTGCCCGGGTGCTGAACCAGCTGTCCCGTCCCCCCTCTGTCTCCCAGGGCGTGGTCCGCATCCACCTGGTGGAGGCCGACGACCTGCCCGCCAAGGACAACTTCATGAAGGGGGTGATGTCGGGCATGTCGGACCCCTACGCCCTGCTCAGGGTGGGGCCCCAGACGTTCACCTCCAAGCACGTGGACAACACCGTCTGTCCCAAGTGGGGCGAGATATACGAGGTGGGTACGCGCCGAGGTAGAACTGGTGACATGGTCACCCTCTCTCTGTCTCTCTCTCTCTCTATATCTCCCTGTTTCTTTCTCCATCCCCCTCTCTCTCCCCCTCTTTCTCTCTCCCCCCATCTCTCTCTCTCTCTCTCTCTCTCTCTCTCTCTCTCTCTCTCTCTCTCTCTCTCTCTCTCTCTCTCTCTCTCTCTCTCTCTCTCTACTCTCTCCTCTGCTCTCTCTTCTCTCCCTCCCCCTCTCTCTCTCTCTCTCTTTCTCTCTCTCTCTATCTCTCTCTCTCTCGCTCTTCTCTGTCTTCCCTCTCTCTTCCTCTCTCTCTCTCCTCTCTCTCTCTCTCTCTCTCTCTCTCTCTCTCTCTCTCTCTCTCTCTCTCTCTCTCTCTCTCTCTCTCTCTATATCTCCCTGTTTCTTTCTCCCTCCCCCTCTCTCTCCCCCTCTTTCTCTCTCCCCCCATCTCTCTCTCTCTGTCTCTGTCTCTGTCTCTCTCTTCTCTCTTCCTCTCTCTCTCTCTCTCTCTCTCTCTCTCTCTCTCTCTCTCTCTCTCTCTCTCTGTGTTTCAATAGAACATAGCCTGTGTGTTTACATGGAGTAGCATCATATCATGTTTCATTGTCCTGGGCTCGGCCGTCTTGGGTGTCTTCCATCTGTGTGTGTGTGTGTGTGTGTGTGTGTGTGTGTGTGTGTGTGTGTGTGTGTGTGTGTGTGTGTGTGTGTGTGTGTGTGTGTGTGTGTGTGTGTGTGTGTGTGTGTGTGGGGTACGTCAGGTCATAGTCCATGAGGTTCCTGGCCAGGAGTTGGAGTTGGAGGTTTATGACAAAGACACCGACCAGGATGACTTCCTGGGCAGGTACACATGAGTACAGTGTTATATACTGCATTACAATGTGTATACAAGTAGTACAATGTTATATACATGTACTACAATGTTATATACTGTAGTACAATGTTATATACATAGAGTACAATGTTATATAATGTAGTAAAATGTTATATACATGCAGTACAATGTTATACATGGAGTACAATGTTATAAACATATAGTACAATGTTATATACATGGAGTACAATGTTATATACATGTAGTACGTTATGTACATGCAGTAAAACGTTTCATGCATGCAGTGCAACCTTTCATTCACGCAGTACAAGGTCTCTCATCCATCGTGTCCTCCATGGTCCACCTCCATAGTTCACCTCCATTAACCTCCCATGGCCACAGAGTCTCAGAAGCGGTTCATCCACCTCAATTCAAACCTGAGAGCTGAAGTGACCCCCAACGTACTCACAGACTTCCTGTTGCATTCAGAACATTTAACGTGATTCTAACGGCTCCTTTAATGCCCTTCCTTCAGGGCGAAGGTGGACCTGGGCATCGTGAAGAAATCCATAGTGGTGGACGACGTGAGTAAGGGCTCTTCGCGCTGCAGGATAATTGTTATCGACCGGTCGGCGGTTAGAGGTGTGCGTGTGAGTGACCCTCTTCTCCCCTCTCGAAGTGGTTCTCTCTGAAAGACACGCCGTCTGGACGCGTCCACCTCAGGTTGGAGTGGCTGACCCTGCTGCCCTCCACGGACCGTCTGGAGCAGGTGGGAACCCTCCTGATAGGCTCTGATCAGTTAGTGCTCTGTATATAGACATAAACACCGGCTGCGCGTTGTGCTGCAGGAAGTCTCCGACTGCATCGCTGTGGCTGTTTCCTATGAGTCAGAAAGGCCTACCTCTGAACATGGTGGATAATTACTCACATTAGGCCGACGGCCCAAAACCGTTTTCAGAGCGTGACCCCATTTCTAGCTCCAAGTCTAGCTCGTTTTGTTAGCGAAGCCGAACTTCTATGCATCTGCCTCCACATATTGTTTTTAACCAATCAGCATCTGTGGATGATATCGACGTCCCGGTGAACTCCATCGCATCGCTCTGATACAAACTAATTAGTCGTAGTTTCGCTCGTGGCGCTGAATCGTTAGTCAGTCCGTTCCTATATCCAGGACGTCTATGAGACCTGTTCAATGAGCAATGGTTTGAGCAACAGAGATCTACAGCGTATGTCAGCCATCTCCTGCGACCCCACATGCATATCAGCGGACCCCAAGTAGGACCCCGACTCCCAAGTTTGGGAACCACCTCATTAGAAAGAGGCACCCGTCATGCATTCTATTGAGGTGTTTATCCAATGAGCCGGAGCTTGTGATTGCCCTGTGGCAGAGAACCATCCACAATATCATTATGATTCCAGGTTATACCACATCACATCCCATCTGCAGCATGTTCAACCTGCGCTCTGCCCCCCAGGTCCTGAAGAGGAACGAGACCGTGATCAGCAAGACCGCCGACCCCCCCTCAGCCGCCATCTTGGTTGTGTATCTGGACAAGGCGGAGTCACTTCCTGTGAGTCACATTGTATTATTGTCCCTCCCTCTGCCCTCGTTTTCTCTCTCTCCCCCTGCCACAGCTCAGTGCCACTTCCTGCCTGTGGCCCGGGCGGGGGCTGGAACCAACCGCCATCTGTTTGACATTCCACAACGCTGTTGACTAAATACGACACGGCTGGTCGTTGCTATGCAACTTGGTCTCGGCCAGCGGTGATCTGTGTGGTCCTGGCTCCATTTCTACCGTTCCCTGTTATCTGCTTAATGGATACACACAGAAATGATACTTTCTCTTTTTTTGGACTTACACACAGAAATGAAACACCAGAACAGTATCAACGGAATATTTTTTATTGGCTTGTTGGCAGAGCCACACACTGAGACCGCTTCCTTCCTGTTCTTTGTCTCTCCTGCAAGACGCCCTGATGCGTGAGGTCTTATGATTATGACTGAGAACACTCCAGTAGCTAACACTAGCCGGTGTTTACCTGAAGCCACTGACAGGGCCTCTGGTACATGGAGGGGTAGGAGGAGGCTAGGCCTTTCGCTCCCCGAGGCCAGACCTACGTTCACATTACATTTACATTTACATGTACCAGATGCTTTTACCCACAGCGACTTACATGCAACCAAGTACATTTGTCAGAAGGAAGAGAAACAACAATATATCGCTGTCGGTACAGTAAGGAAGTTCATAGAACCAAGTGCCAAGGCTACATGTAGGGAAGTTCATAGAAACCAAGTGTGCACAGAAGGAAGTTCATAGAACCAAGTGCCAAAGCACTAACAATCACTAGGTTAACCCCTTCCCCGTATACAACAAAGATAGCTAGAATAAGATGCTACTCGTTGCTAAGTGCTGTTTTTAAACGCAAGGACGTACAACACACAATAAGTGCGTACATTAAGTGCGGACCTACATTTGAACGGCTGTTTTAAAAACCAACAGAAGCACTGAGAGTCTGCCGCGCTGAGCCGATGTTGAGGTTGTCGGTGTGTGTGTGTGTTGCAGATGAAGAAAGGCAACAAGGAGCCGAACCCCATGGTGCAGCTGTCTGTACGAGACCTCACCCGGGAGAGCAAGGTCAGTCCTGCGCCATTCCTGCTCGGTCCGATTGACAAACCTTTCAGGAAACGCCTGTGTCCTCGCTGACATTACTCATCCTGTCCCACCTGTAGATCTGTTACACCACCGAGAACCCCCAGTGGGAAGAGGCCTTCACCTTCTTCATCCAGGACCCCCAGAAACAGGACATCGACATCCAGGTACCCACAGAGAAGACGGGGAACACACATGCATACTTAATGCTTTGTTTGTTTATTGTTGTTTAAGACTTGCCCCAAATCTGACCACTTTTAAAACAAGTAAATCATTTATATAATGCATTTTTTCTTACTTTGCCTTTTGTTTTCTTTATCTTATCTATTTTATTTGATCATTTCATTTGAATGTTTGAGGATGCTGTAATGTTTGACGACGTGAAAAGTGCTACATAAATAAAGGGGCCTTGCCTTGCCTCATTCGTCCGGATCGCCGACCTCTGATTGGACGGGTGCCCTCCTGTCCCCGCCCCCCTCAGGTGAAGGACGGGGACCGCCGTGCAGAGACCCTGGGCCGCCTGAACCTGCCCCTGTCCCGCCTTCTGTCCAGCCCCAACCTGACCCTGGACCAGTGGTTCCAGCTGGACGGCTCCGGCCCCGCCAGCCGCATCTACATCAAGACCGTCCTCAGGGTACCGTGACCCCCCGTATCCTACTGCCCCCATACAGAGCTATCAGGGTACCCTACCTCCCCCATACAGAGCATCAGGGTACCCTACCCCCCATACAGAGCTATCAGGGTACCCTACTGCCCCCATACAGAGCATCAGGGTACCCTACGTCCCCCCATACAGAGCTATCAGGGTACCCTACCTCCCCCATACAGAGCATCAGGGTACCCTACCCCCCATACAGAGCTATCAGGGTACCCTACCTCCCCCATACAGAGCTATCAGGGTACCCTACCTCCCATACAGAGCTATCAGGGTACCCTACTGCCCCCCATACAGAGCTATCAGGGTACCCCCCATACAGAGCTATCAGGGTACCCTACCTCCCATACAGAGCTATCAGGGTACCCTACCTCCCATACAGAGCATCAGGGTACCCTACGTCCCCCCATACAGAGCTATCAGGGTACCCCCCATACAGAGCTATCAGGGTACCCCACCCCGCATACAGAGCTATCAGGGTACCCTACCCCCCATACAGAGCTATCAGGGTACCCCACCCCGCATACAGAGCTATCAGGGTACCCTACCCCGCATACAGAGCTATCAGGGTACCCTACCTCCCCCATACAGAGCATCAGGGTACCGTCACCCCCGCACCCTACCGCCCCCATACAGAGTATTAGGGTACCCTACCTCCCCCATTACAGAGTATTAGGGTACCCTACCTCCCCCATACAGAGCGATCAGGGTACCCTACCTCCCCTATCCAGAGCTATCAAGGCACCCTACCTCCCCCCACACAGAGGTATCAGGGTACCGTACCCCCCACACAGGGCTGGCCTTCTGCAGCTGATCAGTGATCAGTCATTCAGTCAGGGAACAGTCCCTCCTGATACAGGGCTGGCCTTCAGCAGCATGTGTGTTTCAGCCATCGCACATCAGCTGAGGAGTTAGGGCTTTTCATCTGGAATCACGTATAATTCATGTTTCCACATCGCTCAATATCTAGTTTTGGAAGATTAATGTTTAACTATGAATGGACCGATTTTGAGATATGAACTCTTTTGATCTTATATATTTGAGCCCTTTGAGTGGGATTCTGCCCGTAGCTTCCTTCTGGGCGAGGTGCCACCTTCCTTAAACATCTTAAAGACTATCCAGGCCGTCAGACATTACCCTGGAGGTTCTCTGCAGGAACAAAAGGTCATCACAGTGTCTGTTCCCGATCGGGGCAGCTTGGTGCCAACCGATGACTCACAGTTATAGTTTATGGAGACTAGAGGTTTAAATAAGTCATAAAGGATCTCCATTCATCACGTCCTCCTCTGGGTCCACCAGGTGCTGTGGCTGGATGAGGAGCACGTCTCCGCTGACGTGTCCTCCACCGTGGAGGGGAGCCAGGCCGAGACCCTGCCCCAGCAGAGCACCCCCCACTCCAGCTTCGCCACCGAGGTAACGACCCGGAAGGACCCGCTCTGGTGGAACCCAGACCCGGGGATGTCCTGTGGGCTCAGGGTCTGCGGTTCATTTACATTTGCATGAGGCTTTTACCCAAAGCGACTGACAATAAGTCCATTTGTCAGAAGAAAGAGAAACAACAACAATATACCACTGTGGGTACAGTAAGGATGTTCATAGAAACAAGTGCAAAGCACTAACAATCACTAGGTTAACCCATTCCCCGTTTACAACAAAGATAGCTAGGATGAGATGCTACACAATGCTTAGTACTATTACATTTTTTATATATATAATGTCAGCCAGAGCATCAATATAAATATGCCGGAGTTAGCTTAGTTGCTAATTTACATCCGTTGTCCTAAGGCAAGTCAAAAACATAAAAACAACATACCAGTATACAAAATAGATAAAAAAAAACACTTTTACACACAAAATAGGTCCCAATTCACATCAAGAGTCCATGTAGAGAAAGTAGAATGACCAAAGGTTACATATGAGAGCAGGTGTGGCTTGCTACTAACCACTGTTTAAGGGTCTTTTTAAAGGTGGTGTAAGTGGCACAGTCTCTAACATGAGATGGTAATATATTCCAGGACTGTGTTCCTCTGATGGACATCGCCATTTGACCAAATTTGGTCTTGCGGCGTTGTATTTCACAGTCACCTCTAGTTGGTGCGCTGGTATTTATTCTAGAGGATTTCTTCTTTATAAAGTTCTGTAATGGTGGAGGGGCTAGACCATTCAGAACCACCACATTATACTAAGTGCAAGAACGTACAACATAAAAATAAAATGCGTAAAGAGTGTGTGTGAAGGGGGTGGGGGTGGGGGGTTAAGGGGGAGTCTAAGCAGAGTCACGGTGAACTTCTGAATAAGCGAGTCTTGAGTCTTTGTGGAAGCTGGTGTGAGGAGCGGACGCCCCGTTCTGTTGGCAGGGAGCGCGGTCCACCACTGCGATGCCAAAACAGAGAAGAGCTGCGACTTTGATTGGTTCCTTCTCTAAACCATTGACCGCCCACTGGGACCAGGAAGTTCCCTCCCAGCGCTAACGCCTGTCCGAGTGGAACCCACCACAGTCGCTCCTGCTACTTTTACATGAGTTTTTACATGGATTTGTTTGTGTCTCCCCAGGCGCGTGCTCCGGATCGGCCTGCTGGCGGGACAGAACTCTGGTCCCTAAGGACAACATTGATGGGGGGCATGGTAAAGGGCAAGAGTGACCCCTACGTCAAGGTCAACGTGGGGGGGGAGACCTTCACCAGCCAGGTGGTCAAGGCCAACCTCAACCCCACCTGGAACGAGATGTACCAGGTACAGAAGAGCGTTCACACCGACCTCTGAGCCAATCAGAGGGCTCACACCAACCTCTGGGCCAATCAGGGCTCAGGTCACGCCGCTTCCAGCATGACTCGTCCTGTCTTCTCCTCTGATTGGCTGGTTCCGTGTCTGTTTCTGAGTGTCTGTTTCTGAGTGTCTGGTTGTGTTCCCCCAGGTGGTTCTGACCCAGCTGGCCGGCCAGGATCTCCATGTGGAGATGTTTGATAAAGACATGGACATGAAGGACGACTTCATGGGCAGGTGGGTTCCCCTTCAGTAGAACATAGGCTGAGGGTGGGTTCTCCTTCAGTAGAACGTAGGCTGAGGGTGGGTTCTCCTTCAGTAGAACGTAGGCTGAGGGTGGGTTCTCCTTCAGTAGAACGTAGGCTGAGGGTGGGTTCTCCATCAGTAGAACGTAGGGTGGGTTCTCCTTCAGTAGAACGTAGGCCCAGCTGACTAAAGATCAGACAGGAACCCGGTTCGAAGATGACCCCTCTGCAAATGGCAAAGTAAAGCATGAGAAGGGACGTCCTGTAACGTGGTGTACTTTATTAATCACGGCACAAGTGCGTGTATACAGGTATATACAGAGTATATATGCAAACATCAGACAACACTCAATAGCACCACTGCTCTGACCCTTGACCCCTGGGGTGCAGGCTGAAGATCAGCATGAAGGACATCGTTGCTGCGCAGTACACCGACCAGGTGAGCTCCTGTTGGAGGATCATGACACAGCACGACACAGTCCTATGTTCTCTATATCTATAGATATCTCTTAATATATATAGTTGAGAGCAGACTCAGGGCTTCTGAGTCTATGATATAGATATTTATCTACACAACATATATCTATCTAAAGATATAGCTATATATCTACATAACATATATCTATCTATAGATATAGATATATATCTATATAACATATATCTATCTATAGATATAGCTATATATCTATATAACATATATCTATCTATAGATATAGATATATATCTATATAAATTCAGTTTAAGCTGACTCATTGCTTCTGTCATCCCAGCGTTGCGGTTGTTCCTAAGTATAGCTCAGCCCTTCATCCCCTGACATAATATGATAAACGCTGTGATAGAGGTCAATAAAACGTCTGAGGGAATAATCGTGGTCCAATATAAATATCCACGTCCATATCGTACCACAAGTGGCACCGCAGCGCTGATGGACGCGGAGTGGAGCCGCTAGAGAGCTCCCTGTGGTGGGTGTGGACCGATGTCCTGCTCTCTGTCTCCTCCCCCAGTGGTACACGCTGAACGACGTCAAGTCCGGTCGGGTCCACCTCACGCTGGAGTGGGTTCCCACGGCAACGGAACCGGACCGCCCTGGACCAGTAGGGGTCAGGGTGGACCAGGTAGGGGGCGGGGGGGGGTCAGGTCCAGTTCTGATGAGATGCTGGGGGAACACAGAAGGGGATTCAGGTTGTCCTGAACTCCTCTGCTTACAATAAACATGTATATTTAGTAGGTCCGGGTAGCAGACGCTTTTGTCCAAAGCAATCACAATAAGTCCATTTTTCAGAAAAAGAGAAACTTTCAATATATCGCTGTTTATACAGTAAGGATGTTCATAGAACCCAGTGCCAAACACTAGCAATCGCTAGTGTTTGGCACTGGGGTACCCTGATAGCTCTGTATGGGGGAGGTAGGGTACCCTGATAGCTCTGTATGGGGGGTAGGGTACCCTGATAGCTCGCTGATTAACCCATTTCTCCTATACATCAAAGATAGCTAGGATAAGATGCTACACAATACAACATACAGTAAGTGTGTACATTAAGTGCCAGAAAATACAACATACAATAAGTGCGTACATTAAGTGCCAGGACGTACAGCATGCAATAAGTGCGTGAGATGGAATGGTGGGGGGGGGGGAGAGCCTGGTACAGAGTCCTATAGTGAACTCTGAACAGGTGAACCCCTGACCAATAGAGAAGCTCGTTCCACCACTGCGTTTGTGTGTCTTTGATGCATGGACCCTACCCTCGTTCTCCTCTTCAGGTTTCTGCAGTTCAACTCCAAAGCGGAACGTTCCAGAACAAGGCGGTTCCCTCCTCCAGCCCTGACTGTTCGTCTACGTGAACAGGGCCCACGGCCTCCCTGTGAGTCCCTGCATCTGGTCTGCTATGAACCGACTGTGGCATGCTTGTCTTGACTTGGCTTGAAGCCATTGGTAAATACTACTACTAAACACACACTCTGTGACCGCAAAACGATTCAACACTAACGTCCCGGCAATCCCAAGGTGTGCTAGCCTGTGTTGCTTGGCAACCATTTTGCCATCTTGTGGAACCGTCGAGTTGTTGTGGACGGTTATTTTACCCACTTGTTATTTTCTCCAACTTGTCAAACAGCCTGTGGGTCAGGGGGACATCAGCACGGGAAGACCACGAGGGATGTTTTCAATCACGTGATTTGAAATAATTCTTTGCATCTTTATACGCTCCAAGGCAGTTGTGACTGAACATTGGGTATGCATGCTCTCGGTACTTTGTGCGCGCTGTTGAGCTGTGTGTTTAATAAAAGTATCGTAAACGTTATGTGTCGTTTTGCCTCCACGCAGCTCATAAGAAAGAGCAGAAGGAGCCGAAGGTGGGGCGGAGATCGTCTTGGGCGGAGGACATCCCACCAACAAACCACGTGTGAGTGCTTTGTGACGCCCTTCAAAACGATGCCCGACAAAGCAAAAACCCGTTTCCTGTCCACCTTAACCAGGCGTGTCGTGACTGACCCGTCTAAACCCCAACCTTTGCTTCGTCTCCACGAGTCGCGAGCGAACACGACGGCCTAAATGGAACGAGCGTTTCACTTAACCTGGTTCCGTGACCCCCAACTTAGAAGATGATTCTCGGTTAAGGTAAGACGATCCCTTCACCAGAAGAGGAACGCGCCTCAGTGTGTATATGTAAACATGCTTGTGCTGTGCGCTAACCCTCTTCAACGTACACCATCATTACTCTGCTGCTCTGGATCAGCAGTTAGAGACAAGCCTTCTGTGTTAAATACTAGTAAAACCTAACCTTCTCTCCACTCCCCTTGCCTGGTCTGGGTCTGGGTCAGCTCTTAAAAGAGAAGGTATTTATACTGTTACACAGCTAATGCTGTGGTCTGACCCTCTCCTCTCACCCGCTGGGTCTGGGGTCAGCTGTGAGAGAACTCTCTTTGTTTATGATTGCTGATTCAACGTGGCTGTTGTGTTAAGCTAACCAACTCTTCCCTCGCTGCTCGGCTCTCGGGTCAGCTGCCCACAAGCTGGGCTTCTTGGCCTATGGAGCTCGCTGGTGCGGTGCCATGTTAGGCGAATGCTCGCGTCTGAACCAGAGCTTGGTCCTGACCATGTATCCGACCTGGACGGACCTCACCTGAGAGCCAGGGCCTGTCTGAGTGGCGGAGCAAAGGCAGGCCACATTCTTATTGTTTGTGTTGTTGGTTTTTTGTTGTTGTTGTGTTGTGTTAGTTGTGTCCTCCCACCGGTCCCTTGTTTCCATTTTGAACCCGTTTCCACTTACTGTCTGCTCTGTTACCTAATGCGCTCATCATATTTAAATAATGATTATACTTAAACAACGATAAATCCAATAGGAAACCCTCTGTGTGATGTTGATGGTGTGTTCTGCGCAGGTGTTATAGCCCTTCTAAGTGCCCGCGTGGGAGTTCCAGACCAAGCCAGCGTTCCGGATCAGACCCTCGCAGGACTAAGGAGATGCATGGGGAGGACCGCCCCTCCAGGGAGACAGTGTGCCAGTCACTGCCCCTCTCACAACAGAACAAACAACACCAATACAACAGAGAGGTATATCTTCACTTCCATCGACCGGTGGCGCTGCTTAACCTCCCCTATTTGTGAGTCCTCTCCAGTCGAGAAGGTTCAGGGACCGCCCCCCTGTGAGAGCCGGCATAGCTGCTCTGCCGCCTCGTGAATGTCCCGGGGGGCCGTTGCCGATTGGGCGTATGGTAGCAGTGACTGTAGCCGCCGCTGTGTCCCATTCAGGAGGAGCGAGAAGAGGAGAGAGGAGGAGATAGAGAAGAGGAGACGTTTCCTCCCTGGCCCTCCCACAACCTCCCCAGTAAACCCAACGTCTGTCGCGGTCTGGTCAGCTAGAGCGTTTGAGGAGGCTCTATATGAATGGGCCTGGCTTACCGTCGAGTTGCGGACTGACATGCTGTCAGAGGTGCATGTGTTGGGCATTTCATTATATATCGAAGTTCTAAAGCAGTCCAACCCCCCATTGATTTTGATCAACATCTCCACAAGCATAGACTGCCGCCATCTTGGAGCATAGAGAAAATGTGAATGCTATTTATTATGTCGAATGTATGATTTTTTGTCAATTTTGCATATGCGTCACCGTGATTTAGGAACCTTGTGTTAGTTTCATAAGCCACAGCATTTTCATAGCTAAAGTGCTATCAATGTTTTCACTAGCCGCTTACAGTTACATGTCCAATACCTCCACCCTGTTACCTGCTTCAATCTGGCGACAGTA
>OLKM01003788.1:20000-29954 GCA_900291075.1 Melanogrammus aeglefinus | reverse complement strand
CAACCCAGCCACACCCACACCACCCAGACCGACAGCCCGAATCCACTCACTTCATCACTCTCTGTCTGGTTCCCTGTCTCTCTCTCTCTCTCTCTCTCTCTCTCTCTCTCTCTCTCTCTCTCTCTCTCTCTCTCTCTCTCTCTCTCTCTCTCTCTCTCTCTCTCCTTGCCCCCGCCACTGACTGCTGCTGGTCTCTCTCCTCTCTCTCTCTCTCTCTTCTCTCTCTCCTCTCTCCGTCTCTCTCTTCTTGCTCTCTGTCTCTCTCTCTTCTCTACTCTCTCTTCTCGCCCTTCTCCTTCCTCCTCGCCTCTCCTCTCTCTCTTTCCTCTCTCTCTTCTTCTCTCTCCGCCCTTCTCCTCTCTCTCTCCCTTCTCTCTCTCTCTCTACCCACTCCACATCCCACTCCCACACCAAACACACTCTTTCTTCACAATTAGATTTTGGGGATTTTTCCCCTGCCCTTCTGAGTGCTTATGGTTAGGGGGCTGTCATATGATGTGAGTCCGGGAAGCCCTTTGAGAATGCAATTAAGAGCTACCCAAACACATTTGACTTAGAGAGAGACATAGATCTCTCACTCTCTCCATATCTGTCTCCATCAGTCTATCTCTCTCTGTGTCTCTATCGTCGAACTCTCTCTCCCTCTGTGTATCTATCGTCTCTTTGTCTCTTTCTCTTTGCCATACTCCCTTTGTACTCCACTCTCTTTGTTTATCTCTCTCTCTCGGGGCCACTAATCTCTCTATTGCTTCTGCTCTTCTCTTCATCTCCTCCTCGTCCATTCTCCCTCCTCCTCCTTCCTCCTCCTCTCTCACTCTTCTCCTCTCTCATCTCTCCCTCTCTCTCTAATCATCTCTCTCCTCTCTCCCTGATGCCTCTGCATCTCTGACTCATCTCGGTCGGCTGTAATACTTCCTGTACTTGCCCCTGCTATAATGATTGGTCTTAAATCTCATATTGGCCAGACTGCTGTCCATTAGCCGTCTGCTGAGTCAGCGTGCCACAGATAGCTCAGCTTCTTGAGGGGTGTGGTGGTGGGATGATGGAATATTGTTAAAAACCATCAGAGACGTTCTAAATTGCATCCTTGTTGCATGTAGAGTTGGCCTGATAACTGTTTGTTGTTGGGGTGGTTTTCGCCAGGAAAGCAGTTTGCCATCTTGCTCTCTGACAACGTGATAGGATTTTGATTTGATTCAGGGAAGGGGATTTGGGTCTGTATTAATCTCAGATCCAAAAGTCCTATGTTACAGCAGAACTTCTGGGTAGAGGCTGCACCGGCAGCCTGGGATGGAACCAGAAACAAGCAAGGGCCAGGGTTTTCATCGAGATTCACATCGAGATTCGACTGAAGAAAACTCATTCGGCAGGAGGGACGATGCTTTTCAGAAGGTAATTTTAATAAGTGTATGTCTACAGAGGCCTGTCAACCACGAGGTTATCAAATCTCTACGGACACTTTTTACTGTTTACTATTGACGGCCTGCGTTTGGGTTCATCAGTACATGCTGCCAGACGGCACGCGCGTGATCGAGTGCTCGCTGACCCATCCAATGATGCTGCTGAGGCAACGTATGGTAATGTTTCAGTATGTTGAAACAAAAAACACACCCTTTACCTAGATTCAAGTTCTCTCTCTCATTAGTCCTTTGGATATGAATCTAAAGTTGATTTTTGTGGAACATGGTCATAACATGTAAGGGAATCTATGTGCCGTACTGTACATAGTAATGTACTGGTGCACCAGTTTAAACAATAAATACCCTCTCGTCGCCAGATCAAAGTGTGAGTGTGTGTAAATGGTGGGTGTTTTTGGTGTTTGTGTGGCGTGTGTGCGTGTGGGGCGGGGGTTATCAGGTAGGCGTGGAGGGACAGCCATGAGTGTTGGGCTGTGAAACAGCTGTCTCTGATGATGTCTCTGATGAAGATGGATGTTCTAGATGCACACCCACACTATAGACACTCTACGCACACACACACACACACGCACACACACACACACAACACACAAAGCATGCACGCACGCAACGCCACCCGCACGCACGCACGCACGCACACCACACAACCCACAACAAAACCACCGCAATGGGGGGGGGAAGGCTGTCCTCATGTCACCGCCAGTCGCTGATCTCAGCAGGTGTGGGTCGCATTTTGTTCAGACAATGTTGGTCAAGACGAGGCGGGAGGTGGGGGTGTGAGGGCCACAATACACAGGTGGAGGGAGAGAGGGAGAGAGAGAGGGGTTGAGACAGAAGTTTAGCGCGAGAGAAGGTGCGATAAGGGAGAGGTGAGAGAGAGAGAGAGGCTGTTGGAGTGGCTGAGAGAGAGAGAGCAGGTCTTGATAGAGACAGAAAGGGTGGCATAGGGAAGCAACATATGGTTCAGTGAGGACCCTGTAATTGTTGGTGAAGGCCAGAATGAGCAGGCTTCACAACGTAGAGACCTAGCACAGATGCTTGGTTGCTAGGTGTCTGTTGCTAGGTGCTATAGGCGTTTAGTCACTTAGATGCTTGTTGCTAGGCCGTAGGTGCTAGATGCTTGGTGCTAGATGCTTGTTGCTAGGTGTTTTGGTGCTAGGTGCTAGGCGTTAGGTGAAAGATTCTTGGGGCTAGGCGTGTTGTTGCTAGTTGCTAGACTTAAGGTGCTAGATGCTCAGTGCTAGGCTTTAGGTGCTAGCTAGGCTTTAGATGCTAGGCTTGAGGTGCTAGGTGTTAGGTGCCAGGCTTTAGGTGCTAGGCTTTAGGTGCATGTGCTAGGTGCCAGGCTTTAGGTGCTAGGCTTTAGGTGCAGGTGCTAGGTGCTAGGCTTTAGGTGCTAGGCGTTAGGTGCTAGGCGTTAGGTGCTAGGCGTTAGGTGCCAGGCTTTAGGTGCTAGGCGTTAGGTGCTAGGCGTTAGGTGCTAGGCGTTAGGTGCTAGGCTTTAGGTGCTAGGCTTTAGGTCCTAGATGCTGGGTGCTAGGAGCAACTTCCCAGGCACATGGAGCCGGTGGCCTGCAGGTATTTCCCGGCCAATGTCGCCGTGGCCGGGGATCCCCATGTTCCCTCTGCATGTCTAATGAGCCACCACAGCAAGTGTCCACAGTGCTGGAGTGTAAACAAACACAGCTCCCCTTAGAATTGTTATCCCTCCCCTCCGCCCCCCCCCCCCCCCCCACGTGCAGCCCCCCCACCCTCCCCGGCTGGTATAAAGGGGGAGAGGTTGCCGTGCACATCCTGCTGTGTTTACTCCTGAACAGCCGAGTGACTCTGGAGACCAGTGCTCAAATAAAATTCATTCAGCAGCTACGCTCCATAAGGGACTCTTTTCTCTCTCTCTCTCTCCTCTCCCTCTCTCTCTCTCTCTTCTCTCTCTCTCCTCTCTCTATCTCTCTCTCTCTCTCTCTCTCTCTCTCTCTCTCTCTCTCTTCCCATTTCTCTGTCTCTCTCTCGTCTCCCTTTCCCATATCTCTTCTTCCCTCTCTCTCTCTCTCCTCTCTCCTCTTCTCTCTCTCTCTCTCTCTCTCCTCTCTTCTCTCCTCTCCATCTCTCTCTCTCCTCTCTCTCTCTCCTCTCTCTCTCTTCCCATTTCTCTGTCTCTCTCTCTCTCTTCCCATTTCTCTGTTCTCTCTCTCTCCTCTTCCCATTCTCTCTCGCTCTCTCTCTCTCTCTCTCCCTCTCTCTCTCTTCTCTCTCTCCTCTCTCTCTCTCTCTCTCTCTCTCTCTCTCTCTCTCTCTCTCTCTCTCTCTCTCTCTCTCTCTTGTCCTCTCTTACTTCCAGTTGTTCCATATTTTTCTAACTCTTGGCCGTTTGTTTTCCTTGTACTCTTGTGTCTTTTCCCCACACCCCTTCTTCGTCATTTCCCTCCTTCTCTCTGCTCACCCCGCTTGCCCTCCTCTCTCCATTGCTCCTGTCTACGTGTTGTACTCAGCACCGAGTGGACACACTCGGTTGAAACAACATCACAATCACTTCGGGTACCACAGAACACCCCTAGGGGGTGTGTTGGTGTGTGGTGTGTGTGTGCTTTTGTGTGTGTGTGTGTGTGTGTGTGTGTGTGTGTGTGTGTGTGTGTGTGTGTGTGTGTGTGTGTGTGTGTGTGGGCAGTGCTATTGCTGTGTGTATGTGCATGTGTGTTTGTGTGTGTGTGTGTGTTCAGTGTGCTCGTTAGTGCATGTGTAGGGTTTGAAGGTGTGTGTTTTTGTGTGGTGTGTGGGCGTGTGGTGTCCGCGTTCAGTGCCCTTGCTGAATAGTAGTGTGTGTGCAGTGGTGTGTGTGTGCGCGTCTGTATGCTTCTGTGTGTTTTTGTGTGTGTGTGTGTGTCTGTATGTTTGTGTGTGCGTGTGTAGTGGTATCGTGGTAAGAATGATGTGTCATACATTTCAACCTGTATGAGTCTGTGATGCAGGCCTCTTTCTTATACAGCCAACATTATACAGCAGGTTCTCATTTTATGACACAAACATATAAACACAGGTGCTCACACAGACGTGCATGCATGGTTACAGACACACTCTGCCTCCTTTCCAGAAGGTACATGAATTAAACAGCAGCTTCACTGGGGTGTGCATTCTAGTAGCAGTGATTGTGTGTGTGTGTGTGTGTGTGTGTGTGTGTGTGTGTGTGTGGTGTGTGTGTTGTGTTGTGTGTGTGTGTGTGTGTGTGTGTGTGTGTGTGTGTGTGTGTGTGTGTGTGTGTGTGTGTGTGTTTGTGTGTGTTTGCATAATATGCAAGCACACACACACCAGAGACATTATGTATGTGTGTTTGTCTGTTTGTATTTCTGCAGATCTGGTGGAATTATGTACATACACACTAACACACACACACAGACACACATGCTAACGCAAACTCCTAGATGTGTGCAGCTATGCACTTATTCACGGATGTTACTCATCTCCTGTCTGCCTGACACACTATGCAGGCTTTCTAGAGATGCATACACACACACACACACACACACACACACACACACACACACACACACACACACACACACACAACACACACCACACACACACACACACACACACACACACACACACACACACACACACACACACACACACACACACACACAGTAACACTAAAAACAACAAATACTTACTGTGATAACACTTTGATAATATTTCAATTTTTTGGGTAGAGTGGAAGTAAACACAGTAATAACTCTGTGTGTGTGTGTGTGTGTGTGTGCGTGCGTGCGTGTGTGTGTCAGCTCACCCTCCTTGCGATAAAAAGTCACAATCAAATCACATAGCTCAAAATTATTCATTGGCAAACATTGTGTTACCAAGAAGCACTGTTGGACTCTTGAAAGAAGCAGTAGGACGTAGGTACCACTCCCACCAATCAATTGATGGATGTTCAGATCACATTCAATCACATGCTTCCATTTTTTCACACTCATATCCTCATGAAGCCACATTAGGAAAAGGGTGGCATCGCAGTGCCGTGTATTTTACACTCTAAAGGCGTTTCACTGAAGTGATTGTGTCAGTGTGAAGGCCTGTTGCAAAGCAGTACTGACTTCAGCAGCGGTGATTTCAGGCTTCAATTTTCCTCTAAACCCAAACCACAGATATGATGTTGAATAATAGCTAAACTGTCCTGCATTTGGCAAGGCTTTTTAGAGACATATTGTTCTTGTGAGAATGCAAGTTGTTTCTATAATGTTTCCAAGATTGCACGTGTGTGTGTGTGTGCATGTGTCTGTGTGTGTGTGTGTGAGCGTGTGCGTGTGCATGTGCGTGCGTGCGTGTGTGTGTGTGTGTGTGTGTGCTGTGTGTGTGTGTGTGTGTGTGTGTGTGTGTGTGTGTGTGTGTTTGTGTGGATATGGGCATGTGTGTGCGTGTGCAAGTATGTGTGTATGTGTTCCCTACTGTTTCCTCTGTTTTGTCTTCAAATCAATACTTCACAAAAAAAAAGAAGATCTGTAAGCATCAGTGGCTTTCCAGCCCCGAGTTACTGAGCTCCTGCATTCATAAGCTTCCTCCCTAAAGCCCACCTGACCTTCAACCCTTTCTCGGGGAGGGTAAGGGCTAACTTCTTCCGAAGGTATCTACTGTTTATCTCCTGGTTGTCAACTGGTTGTTGTCATCATCAGTTTTTTTCCTGCATGTGCTGGTCTTTTCCTGTATATTTTCATGAGGTCCTCTCGTTATCACCTATTTATGTCCTGGTTATAACCTGGTTATTTCTTGGTTATCTGCTTTATATCATTTGTTCCAGTACACAGCAGGTACTGTTACTGTTGGAGTTGTTGGCTATTTACAGTGCAATACACATATTGTACTATTATTACTATAAATATTTATTATGTTTTGAGTTTCATGTTTCCTTTTACCTATTGCAAAAATAAGTTTGTGTTTGTTTACGCATACGTCCTGTGCGTGCGTGTGTGTGTGTTGTGTGTGTGTATGTGTGTGTCTGAGGGCACTCATGGTGTGTGCCTAAAGAAGTGGAGCAGTGGGGGGGCCATGAAAGCTTAATGCTCCCGTCCTCCTTTTTAAAAGGAAAAGGAAGTGCATTAAGAGAATGGCCTGCTCCCACTGAGGTCCTCTGGTCTTCATAGAGCCTCTCCAAGGCATTGAACCCAACCCCCTCCACTCCAACCTCACCCCAACCCAAGCGTTAACCCCCTCACCCCTGCATGCTGTCCCTGGTCGATGGGTCCACTTTCGTTGGATCACGCCTTCCGTCATTCTATAAAAACGGATCTCATGTTTCCCCGGAAACGTTTTTTTGTGTACATAGAACAGGTGTTATGTCAGTGTGAATGTATGAGCGTCACAACGTGGGAAGTTGCTCTCCGGTATTGGCCCTGATCCGGGCACTGCCCCCTGTGTTTCTGAACATCCTCAGAACAACCCTCTAGCTGTTCTGCTGGGTGTAGTAACTGCTGTCGGTTGCTTCTGTGCAGCTGGTGTCTGCATGGCCCTTCCTGCGCTGCTATCGCCACTCTGAAAGCACATTATGGCCTTTCTCTTCCATGTTTAATAGCACAGCAGGTATCCCTGCGTTGTGCGTTACAAGACACGGAACAAAAGGAATTGAAAAGTGGAAAAGGCTGAGAACCAAAAGTCTGTTGGAGCTGACGAATACACTCCATGGAAAGTTTTTTGCAAGGCGTTGAGTGTTTTGTACAATTGAAAGATGGATTATCGTAGCTGCTGTGGTTGTCACATGACAGTGTAGCTGGTGTCCCCTCTTTAATGAGCCGAGATGTGCATTTTTGTCCAATTTTGTTTTCCTGAGTTTGGCCTCCTGAAATTTTCATCTGGGGGCTATTTTAGGTTTCAACAACAACAACAACAATATGAAATTCATGAGCCTGTGCCAGTTTGAGTTCAGGGCACAGGCAGACCTTCACTTAACTATGATCTGTGGGCTCTCCTCTCTTGAAAACCTTCTCTATTAGAGACAGATCTTACAAGTCAGCGCTGGGTTAAGAGCAATATCCTTCGCATACACACATGCTCAGGCGCACACAAACACTGCTCTCGCCTAAGTGATCCTGAGTCACCAGGGTTATGCGCAGGACGAGAGCTCATTTCATGCTCCTCCCGAGTGGATTGGAGTGACAGTGGCCTTGCTCTACGATGGTGACATCACCGTGACATCCCGACGACTGCTGAACCAAGATGGAGGAAACGGATCCTCCTTCCACGGCTGACTGCTGGATCGGGGGCAGGGTTTGTCCTCTGCCAAATGCAACTCCTTGACAAAAAACATCTTACACCTGCAAAGCTTTCCATGAACTCAAACGCAATTGTTGTATCTGTTCTGTTTATGTGTAGGTATTTCAACATTTTTTCAGGATTTTTTTTTATTTACGGTTCTATCCACTTCAGTATTCCCTCTGTTGTAGGATTTTTCGTTATTGATTCTTGATTTAAGTGTAACTTCAGGTAAAAAAAAAGCATTCCCCGATAAAACTGACAACAACAAACAAAGAGCATACACTTTGTTGTTGAGGAGTAAACTCCTTTCTTGCTCCCCTCCGGTAGCACAGCAGTGCTGGGGGAGCGCCGGGAGCTGTGGTGTGTAGGTGTTGCGAGTCCTAAGCCAGATGTGATGTGTTAAGAGGTGGCGCTCGCTGTCTCCTGCCTTTTCAGCTCAACAGCCTCGGTAATTAGCTGGTGAGAGACTGAAGGACCAGAGCAGAGAAGGAGACAGATGGAGAGAGAGAGAGAGAGAGAGAGAGAGAGAGAGAGAGAGAGAGAGAGAGAGAGAGAGAGAGAGACGAGAGAGAAGAGAGGAGAGAGGAGAGAGAAGAGACGAGAGAGAGAGAGAGAGAGAGAGAGAGAGAGAGAAGAGAGGAAAGAGAGAGAGACGAGAGGAGAGAGAGAGGAGAGAGAGGAGAGAGGAGAGAGAGAGGGAGGAGAGAGGAAGAAGAGGGAGGAGAGAGAGAGAGAGAGAGAGAGAGAGAGAGAGAGAGAGAGAGAGAGAGAGAGAGAGAGAGAGAGAGAGAGAGAGAGAGAGAGAGAGAGAGGAGAGAGAGAGAGAGAGAGAGAGAGAGAGAGAGAGAGAGAGAGAGAGAGAGAGAGAGAGAGACACAGAGAGACAGAGAGCGAGAGCTCTCTGTATATACAGAGGGAGAGAGATAGAGACAGAGCGAGAGAGACGGAGAGAAAGAGAGAGAGGGAGGGAGAGGGAGAGAGAGAGAGAGAGAGAGAGAGAGAGAGAGGAGGAGAGAGAGAGAGAGAGAGAGAGAGAGAGAGAGAGAGAGAGAGAGAGAGACAGAGAGAGAGACAGAGAGACAGAGACAGAGAGACAGAGAGACAGAGAGACAGAGAGACAGAGAGACAGAGCTCCTTGTCACAGAGACGTGATCCTGAAAAGAAAAGCCTTGTTGAATTCGCTGACCTATCACGGCCAGACCTCTGCAGGGACCCCCGTGTGATTGGCTCATTATAATGCTGCATTAATGTTTCCTTGGTTGCTGGCGCCACCCGCTAGGGCCCCATGCTAGCAACCCCCCCCCCCCCCCTCCCGCTCCCCAGGGAGGTGCTAGGAGGAAGGAAGCGTATCCAGGGTGTCCATTGATGAAGCGAGCATGTATCTCGGTGGGATTGAATGTGGAGCTTGGTGGATCCCGCACAGCCAGGGGAGAGAACATACTTCCTGTCACAGCGACAGAACCATAACATGAGCACCATAAGGCAAGCATCAGCACCATGGTAAAGGTACTGGCAGAAAGGGCATTCATTCAGAGAGAACCTAATATAGATACCAAGACGCACAGTTAATGTGAACAAAATGTATCTCATGATCATATTTATACAACGCAAATAGAGAGTGCAGCCTCTTTTTTCAACATTCAGTGCAAGACGTATTAGCAAGTTGAATTGAGTTGGAAATGCATGATATATAAAAGGAAATGATTTTCATTTTGTTTCTGCAGTGAAATTGTTTATATTTGAATTGATAGGGTTAGTGATGCTCTCTTCTCCACTCCATACATGAAGTCCGCTCTGCCTGTGTGAAATGAACAATGTAAGCAGTGCGACGAGTGACTTGTGATGACTAATGAACGATTTTCTCATGCCATTTTCCCATCCAACGCAATCGTTCCCCATCCAACTCTCCCTCTCGCTCTCAGCCGTTCAAACCGCGACGTATAAAAGTTTGAACGGCTCATGAATCATTGTTCTGGTCCAACGCCTTGTGAGTATCGCCACCGAGGGTTTTTTGTTTAATTAGGAATAAATCTTGCTGTTTGGGCCTGCCCTCTCCCTAAGATGTAGGCTTTCATTGTAAGCATGGCCTCTCGCAGCTGACTACAGCAAACCCCTCATACACGCATAAACCGTCCAATTAACAGTGTCCCCCTCCCCGCCGCGCCCTCGTGCTGATATACTACAGAGCCCTGTTCTCACTCTGCTTCCCTTGTTCTCCGTCTGACGGCTCACACAATTAGAGATCTTGGGATCCTGACGCGGCTTTCCAAGGAATGCTCCCCGGGTTCCCGGAATT
>OLKM01003788.1:10000-17500 GCA_900291075.1 Melanogrammus aeglefinus | reverse complement strand
GTGCGTGCGTGGTGCGTGCGTGCGTGTGTGCGTGTACGGTGCGTGGCGTGCGTGCGTGCGTGCGTGCGTGTGTACATAGACGAATATGAGGCACAAAATATACAAACATTTATCGAGAGGCTACTAGAAATGTGATATGTACATGCATCCCATTAGCCAAACCCCTGCCACCCCACACATCTGTGCACATAGACATGGAAAGGTTTTACCTGTCCTTCGGGAAGGGAAATTCAGGAAAAACATATCCAGGTTATAAACAAATGGAAACACAATCAGCAGCTGTGTGTGTGTGTGTGTGTTGTGTGTGTGTGTGTGTGTGTGTGTGTGTGTGTGTGTGTGTGTGTGTGTGTGTGTGTGTGTGTGTGTGTGTGTGTGTGTGTGTGTGTGTGTGTGTGTGTGTGTGTGTGTGTGTGTGTGTGTGTGTGTGTTAGACCCAGGGCTGAGGCAGGCCTTATCTCTGTGATACAGGGGGTGGGCCACTAGGGCAGCCTCATATAAATTTAACAACCCCTGTTCTCCCACAGTGTGCACGTGGAAGCCATCAGGAAGGCCCACATTTCATAAAATACACATTCTCAGCACATTCAAATATTCAAGCAGCGTCTGAAAAACAAAGCAACACTGCTACTGTACACCACAACACATCTCAGTGAAGGACCAACACTGCTGACTCTAAATGTTGTGCACAATAGATATATAAGATAGAAAGATAGATAAACCTTTATTGCCACAAGGGGAATTTGTCTTGCATTTAGGAACATTTAAAAAACATATAAACACAAACAGCACCTATAAGTACAAGAACATACAGACTCAGACAATGATAGACAAAATGACAAACTAATACAAACAGACAATAAACATAAACATAAACATTCAAAGTGCATAGTGCATACTTTAGGGTGGCTCTCTACCTGAATCCAACCTGTTAATCAACTGAATGCTGTCGGTGCTCTGTTTGTTTTTACACAAGGCATTCTGTAACGCAGACCTGAGGGGAGTAGGGAGTACTCAGGGAAGAGAGGGTGAACAGATCGTCTAGTAGCCTCATGGCCAAATTGATTGTATATTCCTCAGCATTCTTCGTAATGCTTTTCACCCCCCCCCCCTAAAATAATCTCAAGATGGTTGTATCAGCCTTAAAACTACACAGCTTTTTTAAGAAATAAAGTCTTTCTTGTGTATTACCGAGGTACTTAAACTCTTCCACCATGTCTATTTCATTCCCATGTAAAGTGACAGGTTTAAAAGGGGGCCTTTATTACCATTTCTTTTTTGGTTTTCAGAGTATTTAAAATCAAGGAATTAGCTTTGCACCATTTATGGTACTGTTCGATTTCCTGTCTGTAGCTAATCTCATTACCTGTTAAGAAACCCACTAAGGCCAAGTCGTCAGCAAACTGATAAGAGAACATTCAGGGGTTTGGCTCACACAGTCATTTGTGTACAGTATGTATGAAAGGACGCACCCCTGGGGCACACCCCTATCAGTGCTAACGGTGGATGATTGACAGTTGCCTGCCTTAACATACTGTGCTCTATTAGTTAAAAAGTCACAAATTCACCTCAGAACTGAAAGGTTATCTCCCATTGATTTCAGCTTTTCAATGAGGATATGTGAATGAATCGTATTAAATGCTGATGAAAAGTCAACAAACAGAATGCGTACATTTGACGAGGGTAATTCCAGATGTTTGTACATTCTATTTAGAAGGGTGGTAATTGCATTTTCCACACCTCTTTTCTGCCTGCATGCAAATTGAGGTGTGTCCATTTGAGCAACTGTTTGGTTTTTTAAGTGGGTCAGCACAATCCGCTCAAGACACTTCTAAAATCATGGCAATTAAGGCTAAATGTCTGCTGTTTTCCAAATTTTGGGTACCATGTGTGTGTACAATGACTTTTGGAACAGTTCACTGAGAACAAAGCGGAGTTGTTTGTGACATGTCCTCAGTACCATACTCTGTAGCTTGTCAGGGCCAGCCGCTTTACGGGGTTTGACGAGGGAAAATACCCGCCCCACTTCGCTGCAGCTGACGCTGATTGGTACACTTTCTATCACATTATCCAGACAGCTTGTCTCAGCCCCGCCCATCGCTCTTCCATCTAGAAAAATGTTCATTCAAGGCATTTTCCTCTCCAAGTGTGTGCGCCGGGATCTTTTGCTGATTTATTCTCTCCAATCATAGTTTCAATTCCTCTCCACGCCATCCGCGAATTGTAATCCAGTTACAGTTGTTCCACCTTTGATTTATATATTCCCTTGTTATGATTGATTTTTGCCTGTATTTCCCTTTGAATCAACTTCCCCCCGCATCTATCATGTGCTTTAAATGCCCGTTCCTTTTCCACCAACAGTCTCTTACTATCCATTGTAATCCATGGTTTTGAGTTGCCATACATTTTTACTTATTTCGTAGGGATCAGATTATCTACGCCAAAATTGATATCGAGTGACGAAGTCACGCCCCTTTCGGTAGAGTCCATGGGATCTATGAGATCAAAAAAAATATGAATGGGTTTCAATGGAGGGAAAATAGTTATCTTCTGGTCCCAGTTTTTATATGCCCCGGATGACACATATGTTGTTTGCTGGATTTAAATGATTATTTTTCATGCAAAGAAAATGCGAAAAAGTTTGATAATGTTGGGTTTTGTGTGAGGCTGCTTTGTGAACTACAGCTCTTTGCTGTTCTTGAAGCGAATGATATACCAGTCCCTCCAGAAAAATGAGGCGTTTTTTTGTGATAGTTTCTTCCAAAAATCCTTGATTATGCGGCACGTTTTCTTTAAAAATGCGATGAAATATGCTGCAATTTTATGCGATGAAATTGCGGGAACTTGTACAAATTGCGGGAACTTGCGGAAAAGTGCGGGAACTTGCGGAAACTTGCGAAAAATGCAGCTTTTCGATGGCGTTCAAGTCGCGTAATAACGTCACTTCATAACGTTCCCATGGCAACAGGGGAAAATGGCTGCTCTTGTGTGAAGTAAACGCAACATTTTTCAACTTTCTGCTAAGATATATTTTACTTTTTTGCAACAAAAATGCGGGGATTATGAAATCATGCAAGCCCCACATATTTTGAGCGGAAATCTGCAATTTATGCAGTGAAAGTGCGGCATATTTGAAAAAATGCGGCCCCCGCATGAATATGGGGACTTGATTATGCTGATTATGCTGAATTATGCAATCGCATAATCACGGAGGGACTGATATACGTCCGCAACCGCACTTGGAACTCCGGTACAGGCATGGCGATCTCTCTGCTCCACTTCACCGCTTTTTTCCAAGGGGAGGATAAAAGCATCGAAAGAGGTGAAAACCATTATAAGTAGGGGCATTTGGAGAGTTTCAGTTATGCCGATGGGGAGATTGTCGACCATTTCCACGCCAGTCGCAGGGAGCGTGACGTCACATACGAGACATGTAGTCTTTGTCATTGTGTTTTCTCTATAGCCATTAACTGAACAATTGCCCAATAAACCGTCAAACTCTTGACATTAAAAATTATGATTTCAATCCACGAACAACATATGTGTAATCCAGGGCATATAAAGACTGGGACCAGAAGATAATTACTTTCTCTCCATTGAAACCCATTCATATTTTTCGATCTCATAGGTCCCATGGGCTCTACCGGAAGGGCCATGACTTCGCAACTCTATTGGCTGTAACCGTCTCCACATGAATGTCCAAGTCGTCACAGTCAAACAACTCCCAATCTGTACAATCGAAACAGCCTTGCTGAGCTGTCAAACTGTCAGGGTCCCATACAGGCACTGATATAACTTTGGGCTTTTCTTTTTTGAGTTGCTGACTGTATGATGGCAACCTGTAGACTGTATTTTGGTCTGTATTTTGGTCTGATTTGGTGGCTCGGTAGGTATTTCTTATGTTGCCGTAGCACAGATCAATGGTTTTGAACCGTGCGTGGCACATTTGACATATTGCTGATAATGAGGCAATGTTGTTGACATGGAACAGCCATTAAAGTCACCCAGGACTAATTTGGGAGTGTCTGGGGAGGCTGCTTCCAGGTCTTGTATGTGTTGGTGTATGGAGTCTGCTTTCGCCTTGTAATTTGCATCGGGGGGGATATAAACTAAGCACACAAAGAGTTGACCAAACTCCCGTGGCAAGTACGTGGGTCTAAGGGAAACGGAGAGGAGTTCTAGGTTTAGGGAACTAACAGTGTGTCTAATGACAAATTGTTTACACCATTGTGTGTTTATGTACATAAAGAGACCGCCACCAATCGATTTCCCGGTGGTTTGTTGGTCCCTGTCGAGTGTTATTGGTGTTAGGGTTCGAAACCCCGAAAGGGAAATACTGTCATCATTTACCGTGTCATTTAACCATGTTTCACTGAAGAACAAAATGCAGCTATCCCTGTATTCAAACAGGTGTTGTGTGGCAGCGTGTAGTTTGTCGATTATGTTCCTCAGTGCCCTCACGTTAGACAGGATAATGGTTTGGAGTGGAGGTTTAAATCCCCTTGCTGGAACGATCCCCGCTTCCTCCGAGTGAATGGTCTAGAGCTTAGGCATTCCAGAGGGATATCTGATGCCGGTATCCAATGCTGTTGCGATGTTAGGTCCAACTGGAGTAGCTTCCCCCCCCCGTAGGTGATCTTGGAGGATTCAGTGCTTATCAGTTGAAGCCAGAGCAGAGTAATCACCAATAAAAGTCAGAAACAAGCCATGTTTTGACCGCTGTCAGCATCAAAATAAAGCATTCTTATTTATAAAGCACAAGCACGCGCACATTTAACACCAACACTGAGGGTTGCGTCTCGCAAACAGAAAAAATAACCAAACATGGACAAACAGAGCTCCCGCATGCGTGTCAGCCCCTGAGCAGCGCCACTCCGGTAAGATGTGTACAACACATGAACAGGTTAAGTTATTCTTACACATGAATGAGTCTCCGATTTGATCCTTTTAAGGATTGTATGTTTTTGTTGGACTGTATTATGATCTAATTATAATTTAATTTCATCAGCTCTACTCTGATATACTTTACTCTACTTTGCTCTACTTAACTCTACTTTATGCTACATTGCTCTTTACCTCAAACTATTTCAGTCTCGTCCAATCTAATCTTACACTCTACCTCAAACTATTTCAGTCTGGTCCAATCTAATCCAACACAGTGCAGTCAATAATCCGACCCTATCCAATCCAGCAGCAAGTATGACCAGGGGTTTTCTAATTAAGAAACAAACTGGGCAGAAGCAGCAGATCCTCACCCGTGGTAAGACATCAGGCGAGGCAAGGCGTGGTGGTTCTCATTAAAACCTGGGATCTACAATGGGACCCTAAGAGTAATGGCCCCGGGCGCATGTCATTTATCTCCAACAGATAAGAGTCAATTGGCGTTCCTGTAATTAAAGAGCTCCAGCGCCTGAGTGGTGCACTTTTTCCCCCGTTTCCATCTCCAAGCCTGCGGTAATGAGGTCCATTAGTGGACCATCTCCGAACCAAATGCTCCGATCCCTGCTTGACATATTGTTGTTGATTAACTGCAGTTGGGAGGGTTATGGAAGAAGTGGTAGCATGGGTAATGCAGGATGCTGTAGTCTCGCAGCTGACTGCTAATACCTGCATATCGGTAGTCATCTTCCAGTGGCACTGTTGTTGTTGTTTTTTAACCACAGCATTACTTTACCATTACTGGGTGGTTTCTGAATGATAGCAATAGGGACAAGAAAGACAATACATATTGATGATGTAGGTTTTTTCTTAAAACTAGTGTAGGAAATTTGGAGGACCCAGCCAAGCTAGATTTCGAAAGTATCCAACAAAATAAACAATCTCAGCCTTCCCTTCAGGCTTTCCCCCAAAACACATAACTTGCTTGCTAGCTTTAGCTCTGCATAGCCTGGTAGAAGAAACTCTTCATGCACAATCAATGGCCAGGGTATGCTCAGGTAGCCAGGAAGGTAGGTAGACAAATGGAAACCGAATGAAATAATGGACAGGCTTATTACAGGCCTACGACTGCCACATATACGTTTGTCAAAGCATTTCATTCCGTAATTGCTGGTAGGATTTAAAGATCATTTTAAAAATACCACAAAAAACCATTCCAAAATAAATTGCCTCCTTTAGCTTTGATATGACTCCCAGACGAAAGGCGATGGAATGATTGCCCATGTTGACAGTCTCCCTCTCCCTGTAGGCTTTAGCAAGCTGCCCTGTAACCCCTACTTGACTTAAGTTGGATAAAAGTGTCTGCTGACTGATTTAATAGTAAATAATAAACATTATTTCATTGATATTCAATTTGATGTGGTGTGTATGTGTGTGACATGTCTGTAAATCATTGCACTGAGGCATATAGTTGTTTTGTGATGAATATTCTGCAGAGGAGTCCTCTATAAATTATGAACCATCTCTGCCGCCACATTTTAAAAGGAAATTCCATCATGGATTCTTTAGTGGCATATACAATATCTTGCTAACGGGTCCAAACACCTTATTTTTTATTTATTTAACTGTCATCTGGAGAGAGCAAATTCTACTATTTCAAATAGTTGGCACTGCAAATCCCTTAAAAAGTATATCCCTGTCTCTCCCTCTCTCTCTCTATCCCCTCCTCCCACTCTCTCTCTCCCTCTCTCTCCCTCCCTCTCTCTCCCTCCCTCTCTCTCTCCCCCCCTCTCTCTCTCTCCCTCTCTCTTCCCCCCGTCTCTCTCGCTCTCTCACTCTTTCTCTCTCTCTCTCCCTCCCTCACTCTCTCTCTCCCTCTCTCTTCCGACTCTCTCTCTCGCTCTCTCACTCTTTCTCCCTCACTCTCCCTCTATTGCTCTGTCCCTCTCATGCTCGCTCTCTGTGCAACGTCCATGACATCATGCCTGTTAGGGTGACTTCCAGCCATAAAGCCATTATGCTATGAGCTATCTGCGTGGCTAGCAGAGAGCTAATGTGGCTGTTGGCTGTAATTGGAAGTTATCATGCTATGATTGGATGCTGCCAGACAGGGGGACATGAATCAAAGGATTAATGGATTCAGTCAAACTATTAGCCATTAGCAGCAGTTAAGTGAGATGAATCAAGGGATAGGGCCAAAGCAGATCCTCAGCAGAGGACTCGAGACGCTATGGCACGGGAGGGTTATTCCTGTCATCCCAGCGCTCAAGTAGGCTTTCTTCCATTTGTTTTAACACACAGTGGATTAGTGATTTAAGGATATTAGGTAGGCCCTACTTGCTATGTCTCACTCTCTTTCAGGTTTTTCTCTTTCCTTTTGTTTATTTGTCTTTCTTGAATGCTTTCTCATTCTCTATCTCATTTTGACTCTTTGTTTATAGAGTGAGATAAGCAGGTTAAGGGATTCATTTGAAAGGTTTTATCGTTCGAAGGAAGCTTGATGTCATCATTGGGAAATGGGGAATCGTTATGACCTGGTGAAACGTTTTTTCTTTAACCGTTGTTATCCAAACCCATGTTTTATTACAAAGACGACAGAGATCATAGGCACGACAGTACTGCGTG
>OLKM01003788.1:0-2500 GCA_900291075.1 Melanogrammus aeglefinus | reverse complement strand
CACCTCATTCAGTGCAGCTTGAGCAAAAAGATGTGCAAAGATTTCAGTTTAGAGATCGGGTCGGGTGTCAACACCGATTGTAACTCGTTCAATGAGCAAATGCAGGTGTGAAGAGTGTAGTGTTCTGTTTTTGGCAAAGAAAGTGGCACCTCTGACTAAAACCGTTGATACTAATGTGATTTTTTCTTTCTGCCCCCCCCCTTCTTCCTGCCAACCGCCATTTGTGTCCCCTCCAATATCGGTCCCAGGTGAGTGTGTCTCTTTTAACTCTTTACAATGCGGTTTTAACCAGCCCGGAATCTATCACAGCCAATATATAGCATTATAAGGTCATCCTATGACTCACATAGAATGATACGATGAATGACATCATTTTCATAAAAAAACGAAACGCTGTTTGAATCCAAAAACGGCCACTCACTATGCTCCAGTTGACCGTGCCTCACCGGCCTTTGTGAAGTGTGTCCCTGTGAACACAAAGCCTTGGTCGGTCGGAATGAATAGGAGGCTTTCAGTGGGGTTCAGGGAAGTGATGGTCGCTGCAGTAAATATCCATAATGACCAATAATAAACAGAGAACCCTGGACGTCGCCTGGCATTGTCAGCAAAAATGCCCCCGATCCTACATCACAGTAATGGCCATCGTCGATAGTCCCCCCCCCCCATCCCCCCCAGAAACGACCCACAGCATACACACTGGTTCTTTATCTCCCCCTCACCCCCCCTCCCATCACCCCAAACTCCACCAACACCCCACCCAGCAGTAAAAGTTAAGGACCATCAGAAGGTCTGGTACTTTTCCACAGCTTTGTATCGAGTACTGTGTTGTGGTATGGCAGGATATGGTATGGTAGAGTATGGTATGTCATGGTGAAGTATTCTATAGTCAACTTGAACCGTTTTTTCTGCGTGACAGCTATTGTTATCCATGGACATAATGAGATGTAAATATATGCATGCCTTCATTATTCCCTCAAGCTGTTCAGTTGTTCCACTTGTTTTGCATATCATCACTATAACTATCCATCTACTTAATGGCTTTCAAACCATGAATGATCAAATCAGATTTCTTCTCGATTCGGTGCCGTCCCCCATAACGCTTCACTTGGAAGCACTAATTGCCGAAGCAAATCACACTCTGAACAGAGATTTCCAAGCTTTCTGCGGTTGTGTACGCCTGGGGGGGGGGGGGGGGGGTTTGTGTAAATGTTCTCTGAGTTCACGTCAATTAGAAAAGACCAGACATCTGAGCGGACGAATTCGAACGACAACACGCGATGGGAGAGGCCGAGAACAGGTGGTAATAAAGTCACAACTCGGGCTGGTGGTTCCCCTTCCAACAAAAGGCTGCTAATGTAGACTAAGGAAATTTTGAGGTGGGCAAAAGTCCATATATCGGCGAGACCAACCACAGAGCACCACTAAAACAGATTTGGCCCAGAACAATTTCCCTTCAAATTGGTTTCACATTAGCATGTTAACCTAGCAACAAAGTGTAGGAGTGCTGTTGAATGTACGTCACATTGATAGAGAGTACGCAGAGCAGTCACACACTATTTAGTTCAGCAACCGACCACTGTTGGCTGGCCCACTTCCCTTTATTACCCATCAGCCCTTTCACCAGATACCTTATCATTACCCATCTCCCCCGGCGGTCTCTGTCACTCAAACCGTCCTGGAGGAGACTGGAAATGTGTGTGTGTGTGTGTGTGTGTGTGTGTGTGTGTGTGTGTGTGTGTGTGTGTGTGTGTGTGTGTGTGTGTGTGTGTGTGTGTGTGTGTGTGTGTGTGTGTGTGTGTGTGTGTGTGAGTGAGTCAGTGTGTGTGTGAGTCAGTGTGTGTGTGTATGGTACAGAGAGGGTCTCAGTATGGGGCACAAACTCGTGCCGGGTGAATCCCAGGAAGCATTGCAGGTTACCAAGGCTTCAGACCTGAGTGGGAGTCTGTGGTTTCAAGGTGGAGGTTATAGTGTGGATCCAAAAATTGATATCCAGGCAGCCGCTTAAGTTTGGAGGCCGAAAGGATACTGGGCCAAGGGCTCAGCATTTTGTAGGCGTGTGGAAGCTGGTTGGGTCTGCTGTCAGACTTGCATTATTAAGGTTGCAAGGGAGAAACCGATATTGAGAGACAGAGATAGAGGCGGGTAGGAGAGAGGGGGAGGAATGGAGGGAATTATCGCACAAATGAACCAACGAAAGAAAGTAAGTTCACTTAAAGTCTTCAGTGCCAGATGGAAGAGCAGTTGGCCTCACACTTTCTGTGTGACTGAATTTCCCACATACACACACACGCACACACACACACACACACACACACACACACACACACACAACACACACACACACAACACACACACACACACACACATATCACACACACACACAACACACCCATACACACCACATACACACACATGACACCACATGCACACACCACACACACACACACACACACACCACACACACACACACACACACACACACACTACACAACACACAACA
>OLKM01003787.1:0-29993 GCA_900291075.1 Melanogrammus aeglefinus | reverse complement strand
GATCAGGACTACTTCAGGTCAGAATTGTGTAGCCCGCCCGACCTCCAATGTGGTCCAGAGTATGTTCTGGGGCCAGTATTACAGAAACATCCTAACCGAAAATCCTATCTTATCTGTTTATATAACTCACGGTAAACAAGGGTTTAGGACTCGGATTTAAAGGAAAAAAGTCATTACAGAACTGCGATAAGTCATGTTATTATCTATAACTACCGCTCTCCTCCTACCAATGTCATGTACAACGACTCAAAACGGGAATTCAAATTGCAGAAAGGATTTATTCAAAAATAGTCCAAGGGGGCAAGTAGATCCAGGTACAGGCCAAGAGTTCATCACGGACAGCAGGAGACGGGCCAGACTGACAGGTACAGCCAGAAATCCCAAAACAATGGGCAGAAAGAACTTAGGTCCATCCCATTTCTTTGCTCAAAGGAAAAATTCTCAAGCCTAAGACCCTCCGCCTGTTGCGCGTTCACGCGCCGTGGAGCCATGTCCAATACCAGTTTAAAGGTAGCTAAGGGGTAAGGGGGAGGGCTAACATCCCCTCAAAATTGAGATTTTCGATGGCGCACCCTCAAAGCGCTTCACCGTTGTGGCTATGCTACCACACACATACCATTGCGAGAAAAACGGAAAATCAAGAAATAATCTAGACAAGATGGAAGGGCGAAAAGATGCCGACAGGATTGAAAACACAAATTTAAGTGTTTCTCTGTATATAAACTATTAATTAATTCTTATTAATTATACTCTGCAGCCCCGGCCCGCGGCCACATCTCGGAGATCTGATAGTCATAGACATGACGCTCCCGGGGCAGCTCCCGACCCCTGGGCCGCCCGACCCCGTCCGGGCCGGAGCTGCAGAGCCGTGATAGGGCTCTGCAGCGCCGGACCATTGGACCGGTTTCGCCGGCCCGCGGTCGGGGAGCTGCGGCTCATGTCGTATGATATCCAGATCTTCCATGTTTTAGTGACTCCAGGTGAAAAAAATATAAACTAATATTATTAGTATTATCATTAGTAAATGATTACATGTTTATATTTAATTGAAATGTTGTTTCATGGCATTGATATGACATTCGTTATTACTACCAGATACATAACCTACCGAGCGGTTGAATTGGTCATGCACAATCGCTAGTATAGGCGGAATTAACCTCGCGATCTCCGCAAACAAGTTCCATGTCAAACACTTGCCCTATTTTAATTCCCATTTCGTCCCATTTGATTGATGTGGGGTATGTGTTAGGGCTTGTAGAACGGATCTCCGGAGATCTGGAATATTCATATCGACTGACCCTCCGGCAGCTTCCCCCTGGCCGCCCGATCCACCCCGGGTCAACGGCGGGCTGCCAGAGACCCGTATATGGGCTCTGCAGCCACGGCGTGGACGGGGCGCCACCGCGGTCCGGCGAGCGCCGGGCCTCATGTCTCGTAGATTCCAGAATCTTCCCCAGGTTTCTGATGAACGTCACAGGGTAGCGGTTGTCCCCATTTGGAGGGGGGATCGTTAGGGAGCAATGATCGCCATCTGAGCAATGAAGGGTAAGGGTAGGGTTAGGGTCTGAGTAATTAGGGTTGAGACAGTGAAGTAAAGAAATGGGATTGGGCCTTAGTCCAAAAAATAATATAATAGTAAACAGTAAGATTCTCTTTAAGAAAGTTCCACTGTGGCAGTCAGGAACACACAGGACACTAACGTGACGATCTGACAAACTGAACAGACAAGGTCAGTGTTTTTAAATACTCCTCAATCAAAACAAATGAGAAACAGGTGAACAGAAAAAATGGAGGGAAACCAACAAAGGCAAGTCCAAGCAGGTAGTTGGGGAGAACAAAAACAAGAGTCCATACAGAATCCTGACAGGTACCCCCCTCCTCTACCACGCTCCTGGCGTGACCGTAGAAAGAGCAGGAGTGCTGACGGTGAAAGTCTTTGCATGAGCGAGGGGTCCCACAATGTTTCCGGGCAGGGACCCAGCTTCCTCTCCTCGGGAGCCGTAGCCCTCAGTCCCCAGATAACTGGTGGCCCCCGCCGACGGCGGACGTGAGTCGGCAGGCGGTGACTGTGTTAAACCTCAGACCCATCACGAGTCTGGGGGGTGGTGGGGGTTTGGGTCGTGGTTTGGGACCCAGACGCACACCGGAAGGGCTTGACACGGGACACAATGGAAGGTGGGGTGGATCGGCGGAAGGGCAGGAGGGAGTTAGGCGAATCCGCAGAGGGATTGACCACTTGGAGATGGTGTAGATGGCCAATGAAGCGTGGGTTTCAATTTTGGGGAGTCACCTTCAGAGGAAGGCTCACGCGTGGAAAGCCACACCTGCGGCCCGGTGTAGTGGGGAGCCCTGATTGCCCGGCGACGGTCTGCCCTGAACTCTTCGTTCTGGTCTGTGAGCGAAGAATTGGCGGCCGGCTCCGCCTCCACGTCTGCGCGACAGCGTCGAATGACATGTCTGTGCTGAGGGAACCCCAACCTCCTGCCTCCTCCTGGGCGGGAACAATGGAGGCTGGTAGGCCGAGGGCAGAGCACTGGAACGGTGACAGCACCAGTTGAAGCAGATGGCAAGGAGTTCATGGGAGACGTCCACACATGGCAGCTGAAGGCTACTAGGCTTGTAAGAGGTCCTGTTGACGTCAGGACACCGCACGCTGTCTCTATACGGCTCGCTTGCTCGCTTCCGACTGGCCCCATTTGACCTGAGAGGATGAAATCTGGAGGACAGACTGACCTTTGGCACCCGAGGAGGTTGCCAAAAAGCACAACCAAAAAATTAGAGGTGAACTGGGGGACCTCTGTCAGAGACCCACATTCCATGGGAGCCCGCTGTAGCCTGAGACATGCTGCGCAGCGACGAGTTAAGTCCGCTGTCTCTTGTGGCAAGATGGGGTAACTTGGGGTAAGGGGACAAGGTGCACGGCGACTTAGAAGAAAGCGGTTCAACAATAAGTGAGGATTTGTTGTGTGTACCGTGGAGAAAGGTGGCAACCCAGTGACAAAAGTCCAGGGCAATGTGGGACCAGGGTTCTCCTGGGTACTGGTAGGGGTTTGGCGCAGTAAGCCGGCAGGTGGTTGGTTTGATGGTTTTATTCTCGCACATACAGAACAGGCCTCCACAAACTCGGCGCACACTCCCCTCATATAGCACGGCCACCAGAAGCATTGCTTGACTAACGCCGCGGCGGTTACGTTGACACCCGGGTGACATGGCCAGCTTGGATGAGTGACCCCATTGCAGGAACCTGGGGACGTTGCGGGATTGTGGTAAAAAGACGGTTAGGAGGGCAAGCCACTTTGGGCGCCGGCTCACAGACAGGGCGCTGTACGGACCATTGGACTCAACCTCCCATCTCAGCAGCTCCTATGTAGGCACTGTGGAGGCAGGACGGTTGCTAGGCGCAGGAGCAGGGATCCGAATTGTGGACTGACGGAGACAGGGCATCCGGGTTTTACCATTCTTGGACCTGGTCGGTTAGAGACAGACAAAAAGTATAATGTAAACGGGAGAAAAACAGACCAACGAGATTGGCCTGGGATTTAAGCGTTTAGCTGAACGGAGAGATACTCCAGATTCTTAGGATTCTGTCCAAACTACAAATGGCTCCTTAGCTCCTCCAGCCAATGACGCCACTCCTCACAACTTTACTGCCAGTAGCTCTCTGTCCCCAATGTCATAATTGCGCTCAGTGGGAGTGAGTTTGTGGGGAGTTAGAGGCACCGTAGTGGTGACCTTTCTTGATCTGCCCCAGACTTACTGAGACAGAATAGCACCCACCCCGACATCTGAGGCATCCACCTCAACAATAAACTATGATGGTCAGGTCGGGTTGGCTCAAAATCGGGAGCCGATGATGATAAACGACTCTTCAGGTTGTGTTGACTGCTGCTTCGGCAGCTGGGTGTCCAAGGAATCTCATTCCTGGAGGGAGTTTCCTAGAGCGGTTTAGGGGGAGCAGCACTGAACCGTAGTTGCGGATTGAACCGCCGTGTAGTTTAGAGTTCGCAAACCCCAGGGATCTTTGGTAGCTCCCGCGCCTAGACGTTGACGCTCCCAGTCGGGTGAGCTGGCTTTCACTTTTCGGTCCATCCATTCTGGATCCCTCCTGCTGTTGATGACATACCCCAGGAAGGAAACAGTCTTTTGTGAAAGTTCGCATTCTCTCCGCTTTTAACGAACACTGTGGTTCTCAAAAGGCGCTGCAGGACACTAACGGACATGCTGGGAGTGCTGGGAAACCGACGGAGAAAAAAATTAAAATGTCATCTTAGGTAAACAAAAACAAACTTGTTAAGCAATATCCCTCAGGACATCAATTTATCAGACCCTGGACAGCACAGCTGAGCAGTTGGTTGAGACCAAATGGCATGACTAAATACTCATAGTTGACCTGAAGGAGTATTAAGATGCAGTCTTCCCATTCATCCCCCTCCCCTTACTCTGACCAGATTGGGGTAAGCACTGCGGAAGATCCAACTTGCTGAAAGCAAAGTTGGATTTCACCAATGTATTGTAGTAATTGTATTTGTTCATAGGCTACAGTATCGGAGGAGGACAAGGAATAGAGACGACCCTAGGAGGTGACGTACTAGGTAGAAGATCGATGGCCAGGTCATAGGGTCAGTGTGGTGGCAGGGAGGTTGCACGGGCTTTACTGAACACGGCCTTGAGATCCCAACTTGGTCAGGTGGTACCTCAGAGAGAGTCTGCATGGGAATCATCTGTGGCGTGGCGAAACTGTGCAAGACAGGGGGGTAATGAGCATTCTTAAGACAGTTATTCAGGACAAAACGGGCCTCCAGCCTAGGATGGTGTTATTCGCCCAATCAATATGTGGATTGTGCTTTACCAGGCTCAGGGCCGGCGAGAGACGATGGAGCAAGTCGGTGAGTCTAACATATTGAACACTAAGGTTCTCTGATTGCCAGAATTGTAGTAGAATCGTCACGTCCGGGGCGTGTACATCGGTGGTTATCTGGTGGGGAGACCTTACTCCGTGTTCGAGCTCTTGCCTCCAGGGGTTGTCTGCTGCAGCTGCTTGGCTGGGGCGAGGTGTTAGCTTCAGAGAGGCCAGAGAGGTGTCCATGAAATTGCCATCAGCTCCCGAGTCAATAAGTGTATGCCAGACATTGAGGTTGGGAATGGGCTCCTGTAATGTGGCCCTGGCGAGTGGACAAAGGTATGGACGGTATAGAGAGAGAGATGAAGAGGGAGTGACGCTCACCTGGTAAATCCCCCCTCTACGGTGAGCGTTGTCTTTTGTACGGTGATCGGTCATTTGGCAGGGACAGAGAGAGAGGAACCTCCGAGGAGGGTGACCTCCGAGGAGGGCGGAACTCTTGCTCCCTGCCTGCGCGCTGCTTCAGGCGCCTGTCCACTCGGATGGCAAGCTCCACAAGGTCATCGAAGGTGGAAGGTAGTTCACAGGTGGCGATCTCATCCTTGATGGCCTCAGAGAGTCCATTGAGGAAGGCATCATACTGGGCATCTGGATTCCAGCCACTGGTGGTGGCGAGGGTACGGAAGTCTAGAGCATAGTCGGAAGCAGTCCTCCTGCCTTGACGGATCTGCAACATCACTCTGGCGGCCTCTCTCCCATGCACCGAGCGATTCGAAAACCTTCTTCATCTCTCCTATGAATGCCTGTGATAGCTGAGACAGACTGGGGAGTTGGAGTCCCAAACCGCAGTTCCCCACTCTCTTGCACGGCCCGTCAAGAGGGTTATAACATATGCAACCCGGGACTGGTCCGATGGAAAGGTGACGGGCTGCGAGTTGGAACACCAAGCGAACATTGTGAAAAGGAAAGATCTGCAGGTCCCTGGTTCCCCCGGCATAAAGTGCAGGAGCTGGCAGTCGGGGCTCTTCGGACCGGGTTACCAGAGTGAGGCGGGTGGGTCGGGGCCGGTGTGGTGGCAGTTGAGGCTGGGGTGGTGGCACCAGGGCCAGTTGGACCTGCTCGCAGCTGGGTAGCAAAGGCTGTGATGTTGGTGTGTGTGATGGCGTCCAGAAGACCTTTCAACTGTCTCAAACTGGGCTTGATGTCGACCGCGAGAAGCTCTCCTTGCCTCTCCAGCACAGCCTTCAACTGATTAAAATCTGCTGATTCCATCTTGGTCAGATCGTACTGTCACGACTCAAAACGGGAACCAATTGCAGAAAGGATTTATTCAAAATAGTCCAGCGGGCAAGTCAGATCCAGGTTACAGGCAGAGTTCATCAACGGACAGGCAGGCAGACGGTAGCAGAACGGACAGGTACAGCCAGAAATCCAAAACCAATGGGCAGGAGACTTAGTCCAAAACAAATATATAATAGTAAACAGTAGATTCTCTTTTAAGAAGATCACGTGGCAGTCAGTAACACACAGGACATAACGTGATGATCTGACAAACTGAACAGAAAGGGCAGTGTATAAATACTCTCCCAATCAAAACAAAATGAGAAACAGGTGAACAGAAAATGGAGGGAAACCAACAAAGGCAGGAAGTTGCCAAACAAGGACATGGGTGTTCAGTCCAGCAGGTAGGGGGAGACAAAAACAAGAGTCCATACTAGAATCCTGACAATGTCATTTACTGTTACAAATTAGCGAGATGGCAGCTCTTTTGTTATATGTAGCGCAGCAAAATCGTACATGTAATGGTGATCGGCAAAATATGTTTGTTGAAAAGGCTTAATTCCGTTAATTCCGAGACTCCGTAACTAGGGAGACCTCTCGAGCATTCGTAGTTCTCCGTCGGGATGTCGGATACGCAATGCAATTCGCCGCCTGATCTCGACCTTATATGTTGACTACAACACAATGAAAATAGTGAGACTTGTGAAATCCAAGGAAAGGCTTCATGGTATCCCACTGATAGGACTACTTCAGGCAGAATGTGTAGGCCAAGGGCCTCATTACAGGAAAAAATCCTAACTTCTCATCCTAATTTAAATTAGGGACTCAAAGAAAGGAAAAATCCTACTTTCCTATTACAGAGGCAGTCCCTAACCTGTTTGCCATTTCCTATCTTATTTTTGGCATCCTATTTTATCTTAATTTAGTTTAGTAACTGTTCTTTCAATCAGATTTTTCGATCGGCAATCGTCAGGTTATGTCTGTTTCTGCGTGTGCATGAGATTGATAGAATGAGTTACTTTTAACGTTAACAGAGACTGTTGAGGATCTTTGTTAAGATGACGGCAAGCTAGTACTTACGGTCATGGTGGGTATTTGGGACCAGAGAACAAGAAGAGGTAGTAATAAAGTAGTAAAGTAATTCTTCCACCAAATTCAAAATTAAATGTCTTTGCAGCTGATAAAATGAAATTAAAATACAAATGTAACAAATCATAATGCGGTCTCGGTAGCCTTTTAGCCATCACATTTCTGTTGTGATGTTCCTCGTCTTCATTGTCATACAGACCTACTAGCATTGCTGCTACCATTTTCTTCTGTTATTGACAGTTATTTTGAATTTAGGACAGGGTGTATGGCCACCTAACTTAGGGATCCTAACTTAAGAAATTCCTAACTTAGTTCTGGGATAGTTCTGTAATGGCTAAATTCCTATTCCTAGATAGGATTTCTTCCTTAGTTAATTTAGGAGACCTCCGTTTGTAATATCAAAACCCCTAAATGCTTTCCTATCTCAAGATAGGAAAGGATTTCAGAGTTTGGAAGTTTCTGTAATGAGGCCCCTGGACCTCCAATGTGTCAGAGTCTGTTCTGGGGCCGTATTACAGAAACATCCTGGGCTGCTATTTTAACAGTGGAACAGGTATGAATGAAATGGGTTCCCCGTACGTAAGGTGACATGCCCTCTTTTGGAGACACTTTAAAAAACACGTGTGGCGGAATTTCAAAATCGTCAGGGTTTTTATAAAAGCCTCATACATGTTGACCTTTAATTTGCGTTGCATTTCTCTGGGTTATTCACAAACTAGTTAAGCTACGCCCTCCCCTACTCAGTTCTGTTCGCTTTGGATTGGTGGAAGTGAGTAGGGGGAGAGGTTAAGTACAACCTTCAGATTGGACGGTTTGACTTAGGCTACTTAGTTACCGTCATGTTTTTTTTATTTATTTTTTACCATTATTGTTTTATAGGGACAAACATTAACAAATGTCTCCTACAGGAGATTGATAAATCTATTGAACAGAAAGAAACATTTGGTCATACTTTACACACCTTAACACAGCATTGGCCTACTGAATGCCACAGATATATTTTAAGCATTGGACTGAATGCCACATAAATATGTAATTATTTTTTGCACGTTTGCAACGTTTAAAAGTTCAGGGGAAAGTATATGCCTCTACTGGTGTTGCTTAAGCCAATAGCCTCTTGAGGCAGTGTTGTTTCTGAATATTAGTGTATTAGTGGGCCAATAATGCTTACTATCATACATTAATCAGCATGTCTACACATTTGTATGCAGTCACATGTTAATACCCCCACACACACACACACACACACACACACACACACACACACACACACACACACACACACCACACACACACACACACAACACAACACACACACACACACACACACACACACAAAATCTCAATCTGAACTGTTTAATGGGGGCATGTCTTGTCCCATGTTACTTTAAAAACCAATGGCAGGCTTCATGTCTCCCACTGATAGGCCTACTTCAAGCAGAATGTGTAGGCCTGGACCTCCAATGTGTCAGAGTATGTACTGCTCTGTATGTTTAATGGGGGCATGTTTGGTTACTTTGCTTATTGCACTAAAAAAAATCTTTGTATTTGAAGATACAGGCCCATGGCCTATTAATGTTCCATGTCTGTCTTCAAATATTTTATAGTGCTTCAATCATTTTTCTAATTTAAAGAAGATACGATTTATGATATTTTTTTAGCATTAATGTGAAGCACAATAACCATTCATTTTTCTAAATGACCCTGTGATAGTGTTGATTTTGCACACGCATACCCATATTTACTTAATATACTGAAAAATTTACATTTTGGCCCACGAGCCTTCCCCCGATTAAATGTTGGCACTCCACTGGGAAGAATTTGGGCACCCCTGTTTAGCTTAATTACCTCTCCACCTGGCCCTTCAGAGCTCGGACCTGCAGCCGGTAGAAGCCATCGTCCCGTTCAGACCTCTCAGTCGGGGCCGCGCTGACGTTACTTTTCTTTTGTGACCTCTCTCCGTCTTTTCTATCATTCTTTTTCGACATGTTAGCGTATTCAGCGTGTGTTTCTGGGTGAGGGGCCGTTTAGTGAGCCTAGTTACCGAGTAACCAAAACACACGCGTTACTAAGAGATGACGCTCCACACTGGAACAACAGAACCAGATTTAAGCCATGTTTGTATAAAAATACTTGATCATGATAATCACAATAGCAATGCAACAATACTAATAGTTATCCATATTATTATTATATTGTTAATGAATGTTTTCAAGCATGGTGAAAGAGAAGGCAGAACACGGCCATTCAGTGTCGAGTGGTGTCCGAGCATGCGCATTAGGTCCCATCGGTGTCGGCTGAGACGCGCGGAGCGGACAGCAGAGTGAACCCAGGACGCCGACACTGCGATGAAGCGGGAAGCACACTGTTGTCTTGGTTAAAAATAAACTAGTATTAATAGTCGTTTTCGTACCAATGTGAACATCGATCAAGATGAAAAAAGTTGATCACTTAACGACCATTAGTAGATATGGACTTCGGCGAACATGCATATTTAAATATTTAAAGGTTCACTAATTAAATATGATTACTTTGGTTTAAACGGATCCTTTTAAAAAAGATTATCTTGCTAGTGATTTGCATTAAAGCATTTTATCATATGTATATTGGGCATTGTGTGTGTGTGTGTGTGTGTGTGTGTGTGTGTGTGTGTGTGTGTGTGTGTGTGTGTGTGTGTGTGTGTGTGTGTGTGTGTGTGTGTGTGTGTGTGTGTGTGTGTGTGTGTGTCTGTGTGCGAGTTAGAGGGTGCCTGTGCGCGTTTATGTGTTTTCTTTTAGCCGTACCGCAAGAGACGGGAACTGAACATAGGGTGGTCTCTCACTCACTCACTCACTCACTCACTCACTCACTCACTCACTCACTCACTCACTCACTCACTCACTCACTCACTCACTCACTCACTCACTCACTCACTCACTCACTCACTCACACACGTTTTCTCTGTCTGCCTTTTCATTCATGATGTAATCTTTGTTTGTTTGTTCCATTGACAGCGGACACTGGGGCCTGTCTGTGATAAATGTTTGCTCACACATTTGTTTGCTCACACATTTACATTTATCTGTGTCTGTGTAGTTGTTTGTTTTTGCATGGTACAAATACAACTACTGGTACTACAATTACGGCTACGCTTAGCTGTGAAATAGACGGATTGAGTCTCCCAGTCACTCATCCTCTCACTCCCTCTCACTGTCCACTGTTGATGACAAACCTCTCTTCTCTACCCCCCTCTGGTTACATTTATCCCCTAAGGGGATACATGTTAGTATCTCTTTTTTCTATAACTTTCTTTCCCTCTCTCCCCTCCCAGCCCTCCCTTTCCCTCTCTATATTTTCCCTCTCTCCTCGCACTTCTCTTCCTATTGTCCCCTTGTTCCCACTGTCCACTCAATCCCTGTCCTCTCGCTCTCTCTGTCCTTTCTCGCCTTCCCATCCATTTCTCCTCTCCTTTCTTCTGTTTTCTTTTTTCTCTTCTCCCCCTTTCTCTTTCTCCCCCCTCTCTCATTATAGCTCCCCTCACTCTCTCTCTCTCTTCTCTATTTCTCTCTCCGTCTCCCCTAGCACCCATTGTTCCATCGTCCTTCTCTCTATTTCCACCCCTCATTTCACTCTCTCTTTCTTCAGTCTGTCTAATCTTCCAACACACAGGAGGTCAGAGGTCAAGCAGGCCAGGTTGGAGGGTGAAGCAGAGTCTCTAGGTGAGGATTATAACCACTTCTTACTTTTCAACTCCTCTCATTCACTATGACCCAATCAACAATCAAAGTTTCCTCGTGAAACCAGAAACTAAAGATAGGGCAGTGTGGCAATATGAACAGATTTATTTATGTAAGTCACACAGTTAAGTTATATTATATTTTTGTTTTACATGATTTCAATTAGAATCCCATATCAATATTCCCTTTGAAGGAACGCCTGTTAGAATATTTACATTATTCCTGCTTGCCTTTACTCCTGCGCACCACCCAGCGCCATAAGAACCTGAGTGTAGCGCCGGAGATAAGCAGGACCAGCAGCACAACCGACAGGAGGAACAGGGCCACGTCCACACTATAGTACTGAACTGTTGACATCTTGTAGGAGTCCGTTCTGAGGTGTGGCGCCCCCTTGTGTCTCATCACAAACTCTATCCAGAACATGGCTCTCTCCAGGGGCTTGGTGGGCTGGTCTCTGTGCAGCGCAGACAGACGCTGCATCTTGTCCCGGTAGGTGGGCTGGTAGAGCACCTCCCTCAGGGCCGACAGGAAGTTGTCTCTGTTCACCATGGAGAGGTCCAGCACCTTGGCCACGCCTCTCGCTCTCACCCTGGAGAAGTTGTCCAGCTGGTCGAACATCAGCGGCAGTCCCACCAGAGGCACCCCGTGGTAGATAGCCTCCTGGATGCCATTGGTCCCTCCGTGTGCCACAAAAAGTCTGGTGCTGGGGTGGCCGAGGAGGTCATTCTGGGGTAGCCAGTCCAGCAGCAAGGTGTTGTTACCCACGGTGGACGGCCTTTTGCCGGTGTGCCGCCACACCACCTTCTGGGGCAACTCAGCGAACGCTGCAGCAATGTCCTCTGTCAGTTCCTCAGGCAGCCCTCCCACCAGCGTCCCCAGGGTCATGATGATGACGCCGTGCTCCCCCGCACTCTGGACGAAGGCCTCCAGGTCTGGGGAGAGGGGCTTGGAGGGCTTGCACTGGAAGCCGGCCATGTAGACGATGTTGGGCATGGTGGGCCGAGGGAACTCAAAGGTGAAGTCGGTCCTCATCAACCAGATGTCTGCGGCCTGAAACAGCTCCATGTAGTGCACGCCGAAGTAGCGCTGCACCAGGGGCCCGTAGTTCGGTTCAATGATAAAGGCGATCTGTAGCCGGGTGAATAGATAGAAGAGGGTGTTGCTGATCCGCTGGGTGAAGCTCATCACGTCCGTCAGCTCTGCCCCTGGGGTGGGAACATAGGAGAGGGGGCTTGGGCCTATTGCTCCATGGCCCTCCCCCTGGATGGTCCACCTGACATTGAGGACCAGAGGGAGATCCAGACGTCGGGCCAGCAGCACGCCGGTCCCCATGGCCGGGTCTGTCAGAACCAGGTCGTACCCGGTCTTTTGGAAGCTCTGCATCAGCTCCCTGTCTTCAAAGATTTTCTCAATCATGTTGACGGTTGACAAGTGAAACTGGCGGAACATGAGTAACATCTCCACCTCCACGGACATACGGTGCCATACAGACCCCCCAGCACGTCGCAGGCTGATGATGCGGGCAGCCATTGAACCAAAGTCCTCCTCGTTGAAGCCACCGGAGAAGTCGACTGTGACGGTGCGGTAGTGAGGAGAGTTCTCCTTGATGTACCATGAGTTGTTGGGCCGCAGCACTGTGATTTCATGACCTCTGGAGTGCAGCTCCTCTATCAGCACCTTCATGTTGATCCAGTGGCTCCCATCGACCGGGACAACCAGGACCTTACCACCGTCGACGGGGCCCACGTAGCAGAACAACGCGGCGAGTAGCACCCCAGAGAGCATGGTGGAGGTGGAGGTAGAAGAGCTGGTTTTCCAAGCTGGGTGGTGGTTATCGTGGTGGTGGGTGGAGGGTGTGGAAAGAGGCGCTGGTACTGGGATTGAGGGGGTTGGTGGTGGTTGAAGTGGTAGCGTTGATGGACGTCTACGGGGGCAGAAACCATGAAACATCAGTACTGACATCACAGGCATGTTAATACTTTAATTGTAATATATATTAATACGCAGGTCATGTACGGCCTACTGTAATGATTCTGTGGATGATAGTTTGCGCCCTCTGCTTGCAGAGTGCAAATGTTCACACAGGGACAGTAGATTAGGCTTTTACGTAAATTCTGAGCTGTGTGACTGTGCTTTCAAACAATGATGCAGACGCCTACCAAACGTATTATCTCTAAAGAATGCAGCACTGGAGCTATTATAACGGGGCATGTTCCCTCCCTGCAGGCTGAAGCTTACCTTACAACCCTTTATCCAGGGGGTGAGGGGCCTGTCTGTGCAGAACAGAGAGCCCCCTCCACATGAGAGCTCCCTAGTCTTTACCTCTCTCACTCTCTCGCTCTCTTTCTATCTCTCTGAAGATTGAAATAACTTACATGTCACACACATCCAATAAATTACCTTCTGCAGATGTATCCTCTAGATCAGAAATGTTAAATGTTAATATTCATAATGTGTTGGTAGATATTTTGGCATACGTTGAGGAGGAGAACCTTACTGTTTGTTGCACCTTATAATCTAGAGGCTAAATTGGAGAAGTAGTACTGGCTTCTTGTTGTATTCTACATTTGAGTACTGGCCTCATGTTGTATTCTACATTTGAGTACTGACTAATTTTTGTGTTCTACTTTTGATTACTGGTTTCTTGTAGTGTTCTACATTTGAAGACATCAGAAGTCCTACAGGTTTAAGAGTGATTGTGGTGAATTCACTGTGTTCACCATGGGCACAGAACACGATCTGGTGGGTTAAGATGGGTTCTTGATCCATCCCTGGAGACCAATAACAAATATATTTACATTTAGGGCATTTATCCGCTTTTATCCAAACCGACTTACAACAAGTACATTTGTCATAAGAAGTGCAACAATATATCACTGTCGGTACAGAAAGGATGATCATAGAACCAAGTGCAAGTACAACAATCACTAGGTTAACCAATTCCCTGTGTTACAGCAATGATACTGCAGTTGATACACAGTTAAGTACTATAATACAATACAACACAATTCAAAACAGTGTACAATGGTGGCCAGAGGGGGGAGGGTGGCTATGCAGAGTCGAGGTGGACTCTGAACAGGTGAGTCTTGGCTTTATCAGATGAGGGGTGGAAAGAGAGAAATAGCTGAGTGTTGTCAGCATAGCAGTGATAGGAAAAGCTGTGTGACACAATTACAGAGCCCAGAGATCTGGTATAGTGGGAGAACAGAAGAGGCCCCAGTACAGAGCCTTGAGGGACCCCAGTTTCAAGCGTGCAAGGTTTGGACAAGGAGCCATTCCATGTCACTTGATAGGTGTGGTTCATCAGGTAGGATGTGAACAAGGAAAGAGCAGATTCAGCGATGCCAAGTTCAGCAAGAGTAGCAAGGAGGATCTGGTGGTTCACCGTGTCAAATGCTGTGGACAGGTCGAGGAGAATGAGAACCGATGAGAGGGACGAGGTTCTGGCAGCACGGAGGGACTCAGTCCCCGTTAGGAGAGCCGTCTCAATGGAGTGTGCCTTCTTGAAGCCTGACTGGTGAGGGTCAAGCAGGTTGTTAGATTAGAGATAGGAGGACAGTTGGTTAACAATGGCAGGCACGTTCCATTGTTTTATGCCGCGTCTCCACTGCAGGGTGCAGTACGGTTCGGTTCGCAAAGGTGCGGTACGGATTGCGTTTCCACCGCCAAAAGTGGGTGTGACCCGGGCTGACCCGTTGGGGTACTGAGACGCCTGAAAGGGTGCCGGAAAAATTCTAGCTACACACCCCATCCGTTGATTGGTCGACAGAATCATCACTTCCGGGCGATGTGGGGATAAAAAAAAAAAACAGTAGCTTCGAGGTATTATTCTTTACAATGAACATTTCACGTTAAAGGCCATGGTGCAGGGTTTATTTTTTTTAGAATTTGCGCAATTTGCTTGTTGGTAATAAACATTTAACTGTTATCCATTGTATTTAATGTTGTTGGGTATCACAAAACGGAATTTAATACAAAAAAGTAGGTAATATTTGAGCATTTTGCGATAGCTTCTCATTTCCCACAGAATGCATTGCATGACGTCACGTTGGGGAGACAACAGACCAAAGCCCATGAGACCCTTTGAGAGTTGAGACTAGTAAGACAGTGTTCAGCAGATTATACAGATACATAGATAAAAACATAGATATATATATATAGTTAGTATATGCTACACGTGAACCTCCTAAGATTGCGCAATTTGATTGGTTCGCTATCTCGGGATATTGGGCAATATCCCATGATGACATCTCAAACTCGATATTGTTTTCATCGCAAAATGTCAGCTGATAACAAATAAACCTTCGGTCTCGGGGGGCTATTCCCCACTATTCACTTCGCCTTCAGCGTATAATTGTTGACTAATAGCCTAGATAGATAAATAGCATAGTCAAGTCTTTATTAATACCAAGCTACATGTCGGGAATTCATTTAGGTGATTGGGCTCACACAGTATAGCCTACAAGACCACACAGAACAAGGGAGACAACAAGTCTGACTGGAAAATACATCACATTAAAACTAGACCCATCCGTTGATAGATAGATACATAGACAGATAGAAAGATAATTAAATATGTTCTATTATTTGCCTTGCGGAGCCAGCCAATCCTGTGCACGTATGCAAATTAGCCATGTGCGCCTAACACAAGAAAGACGTAATGTTGAGAAGTCATACTAGCTAAAGCCGAACCAGACTGTATCAATCACATACTTTGGGTCCATTCTAACTTATGGTAAGAGGCTAGTCTTTAAATCTTTGCAGTGACTGAATGTTGATGATAAAACGGATTGTTTTGCATAAGATGAGTGTGTGCGACTGTGGGTGTGTCCTTTTTGGCTTCGGCATACTGCATGGTTATGAAGGCCTTTTGGTTAGTTGTGGTCTTAGTGACGCAGCCTAGCCTTGGAGCAAGTTGGGGGGGGGGAGGGAGAGAGAGAGAGGAGAGGAGAGAGAGAGAGAGAGAGAGAGAGAGAGAGAGAGAGAGAGAGAGAGAGAGAGAGAGAGAGAGAGAGAGAGAGAGAGTTGAATATTGTCACACCGCGATCGGTTAAGTTAGCCCATAGCTACACCCGTTACTGCCAAAAACAACATTTTATAAATTATACACATATTTTGAGTGCTTTATGTACCCATTAATCAAAACTTCCGGTTAACCTGCACGTAGGGCTTTAAATGCTTGCTTGGGCGAACAGGAGGTGGAGACGTTCCTCTGCATTCTTGGGAAGGAAGGAGCTTGGTGGAGCAGTGAGGAACGAGGCGTTAGACTTTTCCATTGTTTTTATTGAGCAGACTACACTATGTCGCGCTGCAATGATGTCACGATGTTTACGTAGCTGCCGTGGTGATCGACATCCGGCCTACCATTAAAGGGTACTGTCGGCGGTGGAAACGCGACCTCGGAACTGAGCTGGGCTTTACCGCCCCCTCCCTACCGGACTGAAGCGAACCGAACCGTACCGCACCTTTGCAGTGGAAACGCGGCATTAGAGAGGAATGAAAGAAGAGATACCGGTCTGTAGTTCTGGATGTCGGTGGTATTAAGAGATGGTTTTTTGAGAAGAGGCTTTATTCTGGCAGTCTTGAAAGATGCTGGAACAATGCCTGAAGTGAGGGAGGAGTTGATAAGTGAGGTGAGAAATGGCAGGATGTCGCTTGAGACATCCTGGAGGAGAGAGGAGGGGATAGCGTCAAGGGGGCAGGTGGTGGCATGGTTAGATGTTATTATTCTGTTGACCTCGTCAGAGGTGAGAGGGCTAAATTGGGTAAAGACGGAGGAGGAGGGGATTGGAGGAGGGAGGATGGAGGCAGGGATGAAAGAGGAGCTGATGTCCTTCACTTTCTGGGTAAAGTAGGTAACAAAGTCATCAGCAGTGAGGCAGGAAGGAGGTGGGGGTGAGGGAGGGTTGAGGAGGGTCGAAAACAGGGAAAAAGGTTTCCTGGGGTTTGAGGCGGAGGAGTTGATTTTGGTCCGGTAGAAGGCAGATTTGGTTGTTGACACACTAGAGGTGAAATCAGAAAGAAGGAAAAGATAGTGGGATAGATCATTAGGACAGTCTGATCTCTTCCATTTCCTCTCAGCTGCCCACAACTTTGTTCTACAAGTATGCAGAGGATCGGACAGCCAAGGAGTGGGGGGGGGGGGGGGGGGGGGGGGGATCGCGCTGGTCTGGAGTGGAAGGGACAGAGGGAATCCAAGGAGGAGGAGAGGAGATTCATCTGTAGATAGTTGAGAGAATCGTTCGATAGAAGGTAGTGAAGACAGAACAGTAGAGGCAAAGGTAGAGGGAGAGAGGGATTTGAGGTTACGGCGAGTGGTGACAATGCAGGGACTAGAGAGGAGGGGGGGGGGATTTCAAGGGGAGAGAATCAACAAAGTTATGGTCAGGGAGCGGGGTAACGGAGAGAGCAGAGGTGCCGCAGGACCTAGTGAATATTAGGTCAAGCTGGTTCCCGGCTCTGTGTGTGGGAGGTGTGTCAAAGGTGGCGAAAAAGTTGGTTAATTCAGGTGAGTGCAACTTTTCTGGCAGGATGTTGAAGTCGCCAAGGATAACGAGTGGTGTGCCATCCTCAGGAAAGCAGCTGAGGAGGGCATCCATCTCGCCATTGAAGTCACGGAGGGGACCTGGAGGACGGTAGATCACCACTATGGAGAGCTTGATAGGAATGGTGACAGTGACAGCGTGAAGTTCAAACGCAGATCTGGCCAAGTGTTCTAGCGGAAGGAACTGGTAGGACCACATGGGCGAGATGAGGAGTCTGGTCCCTCCTCCTCGCCCGGATGGTCTAGGGGTGTGTGAGAAGAGTAGACGGTGGAGAGGGCAGCAGGAGTAGCAGAGTTCTCTGGAGTGATCCAAGTCTCTGTCAGGGCCAGGAAGTGAAGGGTCATGAGGGACGCGTAGGCTGAAATCGAGTCCGCCTTCATGACCGCCGATTGGCAGTTCCAGAGTCCTCCCATCACCTCAAGGTCAGTGTAAGCAAGGGTAGGTGGATGGCACAGATTAGACGGGTTACTGCCCTGAGCAGAGGAGCTGCGGTAACGCCATCTATGAGTGGAAATTCTGACAATGAGTGAAGTACGACACATAGCTACAATAGGGCAGGTGGCCTCCCCGGGCTTCCTCGAGGGACTCCCTTGGTCTTTGTTTCCCGGGTCTTCGTTTGCTGGGTCCTGACGCTACAGCTGATGCTAATAATAGTAACCCCTAAGTGGGCAAGGTAGCTCAGGAAGGCTTAGCTCCACCCAGCTATCAAGGCTTTTGTTCCCACCGTAAGTGGCAGAAACTAGCAAGAACGACCACTTAACTGATCACAACAGCACAGGCCTAAATCACACTGCAGTAACAGATGGAAAGTTAGAACAAGCAATCGCAATTCTAAACACTAGGAATCTTAGTTACCAAACTCACCTACAGCCAGATGGGAAACTACCTTCTTGTAAGACAAAATGTATTATACTGAGTTTTCTCAGCTTCCTGACTCTGCTAAATAGGTAGACTTGGCTCCGCCCAGCTATCAAGGCTTTTGTTCCCACCGTAAGTGGCAGAAACTAGCAAGAACGACCACTTTACTGATCGCAACAGCACAGGCCTAAATCACACTGCAGTAACAGATGGAAAGTTAGAACAAGCAATCATAATTCTAAACACTAGGAGTCTTAGATACCAAACTCACCTACAGCCAGATATGAAACAATCTTCTTGTAAGACAAGATGTAAATAATATACTAAACAAAATAACAACAACCATAACAACTACATCATCACAAATACCTGCTCTAGATGACTCGTCTCTGAGGACAGGAGAGCAGTCTGTTGAAGTGCTCGCTCCTCCTCAGCAGAAAAGGTTCACTGGAAGGGAATTGAGGCTGGCACTTTTACCTCTCCGAGCCACAGAGGAAATCCCAGAGGGCAACTCAGGATGTTGGATAACTGGTTCAAAGGTCTTCCTGGTTGCAAAATAAATTACAAACAGGTTTCCTCCCAACAGGGGCCTCCCACCTTCACAATTGTGTTCTAGACTGTAGATACATACCTAGGATAAAAGAGTAGAATATGATCAAAACATTTTATCTATACCTATAAGTAGAGTAGAATATAATAGAAACAGTACAAACACACCTATAGGTACAGTATAATAACATATAAACAGTAAATACACACCTATGGGTTCAGTAAAATACCATAGATTCACTATATACACACCTATATGTAGAGTAGAATACCATCTAAACATTGTATATACACTATATGTAGAGTAAAATATCATAGAAACAGTAGATATACACAGCTAGATTAGAATACCATAGAAGGAGAACCTTACAAATGTAGAGATAGCATATCTTTTGCTAATGTTTAGCCAAAAGATAACGGCGACTTGCTGTAACGGCCAACTTGCTATAGAGGAATACCTGACCCCCCACCTCTTCTCTTAATACACAATACAATGGAATCTAATTCCAAGGTGAAATATAATAAATAATATTTGACTTTAGAACATTTGCAACAAGTAACAGTAATAGCATTCTCATGTAACATGTTTCAACATTTTATGTTTTGTAGGGTTTAGCCACTGTTACCACTGAGATGATCACATCTTCTTCATCCACAAGATTATTTTGTATTTTAAGTCATCTTCCTGCAAAACAAACAAAACAATTACAAACGTTTACGATATCACAAGTATTATAATCTGGATGTCGAGAGAGTCCTCCCAGGGACACTCTGTCCGCAGGCACCTTTTAAAGTTTTTCATTGTACTGTCAATCATCTGCAGACCCTGACCCTTGGACATCCAGTGGCAGTCAAGGTCCTTCTCCGGTCTGGTCGGCCCCTGGTGCCCCCTTGATCACCAGCCTCCAGACGAACCGGGACCACAGGACCGCAAGACCACGAGACCCCCTAAACCACAGCATAATACACCAGGATGCTATAAACCCAAACCTCATACACCAGTATTCTATACACAATGATAACCCCAACACTGTATACCAGGACCCTGTAGGCCACAACATGGTATACCAGGCCCCTATAAACCACAACACTGTATACCAGGACCCTGTAAGCCACAACATGGTATACCAGGACCCTGTAAGTCGCAACATGGTATACCAGGATCCTATAAACCACAACACCGTTTACCATGACCCTATTAACCAAAACAGTGTATACCAGTACCCTTCAAACCCCAACACCATATACCAGGACCCTATAAACCATAACACCATTTACCAGGAGCCCATTAACCAGGACCCTATTAACCATAACATATATCAGGAACCTATAAACCATGAGAACCCCAACCCGATATACCACAACCCCGCTTGCCAGGAACAAGTAAGCCAGGACTCGGTTGCCTTCCTCTATCAGGACTTATCAGGAAACAGCTACACAGCGGTCCGCCGGTCAGCGCTCTGGCCCAGTAGGTACCGGTCCAGGCTGCTGCCTGGGGAGAACCAGCCCCTGGATGTGGGGCTCCTCCCCAGAGTGAAGGAGGTGCTGGAGGGCGTGGAGCCCAGGACCGCTGCTCAACACATCACCAGGGCCGACTGCATGGTACTGTTCTTCTTATAGTTGTGAATAACATTATATTATCGACCGAAGCACAGACCTCTGTTTGGTTTGTGAAGCAGATAGACAGGTGTGTGTGGTTTGGATTGATGGGTGTTTTTGTGTGGTGTGGTGTGGTGGTGTAGGTGGCAGGCATCGTGGAGGTGATGGTGGAGGACCAGAGGCGGATGGGTGTAGCGTCAGGGGTGGAGTTGCTGACCCTAGCCCACGGACACCAGCTCCGCCTGGACCTTCTGGAGAGGTAGTCACGCTCTTTAGGCTAGTTTCATGGTTTGTAATACATTCTACTATAGTGTAATACAATCATAACAATACTATATAATCTACTTTGAAATCATTTATTATCTCAACAAAAAATGTCAGAATGCCGACTAATCTCTTTTCAATGATAATATTTTTCCTGAACATGTGCAAAAAGGCATATCCAAGGGTGGAGAAAGCTCTATTAAGGTGTGAAGGACAGTCTATAAAGGGAGGGAGGGCCTAGGATTTTCTCCCCGAGAATTGTTTACACAATGTTTTCAGTTTCCTGCAGTTTTAGTAGACTAAGGAGCTTAAAGCTTAGAGATTAGAGCTTAAAATGCAACACAAATTAACATTCTTCCATGAAGTTTAAGGCTAGGCTAGTTAATGACCAGAAATGTGCTTTATGGACCATGTCAAATAAAAAAGAAGCACATTCAAATTCCATTGAAATATACTTCCTATAGCCCAGCAGGACCATTTTCCCTATTTCAGTGAAGAGTTTAATACTGCTCACTTGGATTGCTGCCCACATTGAATCGATGGATATACAATTCTCTGGTCAAATGTTATGTAATAGAATCTAAATTAGTCTGATGTGATCTGATCTCAAGTTAACCGATGTCTTTGGGAGCTCAGGTACCAGACCATGTCAGTGGTGCTGGCGGTGTTTATTCTGGGATGTACAGGGAGCCCCGAGGAGAGGGCGGCTCTGCTACATAAAGCCATCCAGATTGCTGCACAGCTGAAGAGCAGCATGGGGAACATGTTCGGGTTCTCAGCTGTCATGAGGGCCTTGGAGCTCCCTCAGGTAACCACGGAGGCCGCAGGGCCCTCCACTACTGTGCTACCTTGATGAACAGCACCACAAAGGCAACGCTATCAGAGAGAGAGAGACACACACACACACACACACACACACACACACACACACACACACACACACACACACACACACACACACACACACACACACACACACACACACACACACACACACACACACACACCCTTTTTAACCCTTTCTATGGTGATAGGCAATTTTCCATCACTCACGGGGACGCTTGGGTTAGGTAACTGTAATTCATCCAGCTGATAAAGTGTTACATTATCACTATAAGCTACTGTGAGTTAACTAAAAGAAGTAGACGGAGAGCGGTGTCACATTGTCCCATCCAAATGGGTCCACGTTACAACATCAACATAGCTCAACGATATTCTTTTCAGACCATAAGAAGGGAGAACACCTTTAGAAACATGTTATACATACACACACACTAAACACATACTCACAGATTATTTACATTGACCAATGTGGGAAAATAATTGGGCATGACAGGGCTATTGAACTTATATAAAAATGTACAGGATTTAGCAGAGGCTTTTGTCCAAAGCAACTTGCAACCATTCACACATCAACGGCAGTGTCACCATGCAAAGCAACAGCCAGCTCATCGGGAGCAGTGAGGGTTAGGTATCTTGCCCATGGTCACATTGATACTTAGCTAGGAGGAGCTTGGAATCAAACTATTAACCTTCGGGTTACAAGTCATTCAACTAGGTTTACCTCCTGAGCTACTCCAACCTAATAACTTGAATGTACATTTTGTACGATTATTAGTCTAAAACCCTCAAGAATGACCTACAATAATCAACGGAATGTGGAGAAATATCGGTGTTGACATTATGCAAAAGACGTCTAATGTCAATTAGACATTGCAGAGGTATTTACTTAATTTAGCAGCTTACCCAGCTAGCACGAGTCTGTCGGTTTTCATATTACCAAATTGTACCACAAGAGGCCACTGCCGTCACTGCAGCGTTCAGCATACCCCCGGTCCAACATGAGAGGATGGAGAAGGAGAGGGGAAAAGTACACTGCAACATGTAGGTCAGGCTCTAACTCGCCAGAAAACTTAAAGGAGAAAGACTTGACACCATCGCAGAGATTCACACACCACTCACTAGGGAAATAATGTTTAGATTGTTGGAAATAAAAAATATTCTATTCTATCTATTATTCAAAGCAGTTGTCTGTTATTCAGAAATAACCGACACAGTGGCGTAAATATCGACGGTGCAACAGGTGCATTGCACCGGGGCCCAGACGGCGTCAGGGGCCCATGGAGGAAGAAAAAAAAAAGGACCTAGGCGATCGCCTAGGGCGACAAATATAAATATATAAAATACACTGCTATATGCACAGTAATAGTAATAGTGTGCATTTGTGTCTTCAGGTTGCTAGGCTAGAGCAGACATGGATGGTGCTACGCCAGCGGTACACAGAGTGCTCCGTTCTCTACCAACACAACCTCAGACCCTTCCTCAAGGCCGTGGATCAAGGGAAAGGTAGTCTGGCTGAGCGGAAATGGACGGCGTCCATAGCGCTAGCGTCGGATTCCACCGCTACTCCTCCACTTCCTGTTGCTGGCTTTCCCGTATTGTGCTCCCCCTCAAACTCGGAAACTAGGCAGTATGGCGAGTTTTGAAGAAGACTTTGACGGCGCTGTAAAGCTAGCATGTTTCGCTCTTTCCGTCGAAAATTGCAAAGAACTTCAAAAGATTTGGTTACAGCATTTGCTGAGGAAGAAATGTTCTTGCCTGTTTTCCCAAAGGCTAAGGCAAAAGTTGTATGTATCAAGCGTGGCCTATTGTGTGCAGTGAGCTAGCAGGAGTAATGTTCAATTCGACCTCGGAGACTTGTAAACACAGTATTGCGTTGGTAGTTTGCCCATTGGTCGCAATTATGGAAGATCAGATTTAGCATGGACACCGCTGCTGCTTCCCGGGGTTAGCCCCACCCTAGACAATTGTGATTGGTTTTAAGAAAAAAAAACAGGCCAGCCCAGTTTCCCCTCGGATAGACGGCTCTAAATAGCGTGGTTCCAGACCATTCTACTTGCTGTAGTTCTATTTCATGTAGGCTACGCCGTCTAGGCTTCGCCTTATGGGCTTGTCCCGTGCGCGTGCTCGCGCGCACTGAAGAATTTCAACGATGCACCAATCAACGTGGGCACCGCCCACATTCCCCACGGCTCGTGTATAAAAGGGGGCGCAAGCCGCCACCTCATTCTCCTTTTTCTTTCAGCATTTGCACTGACCAACAAGAAGAAAGAAAAAAATGACTTCTCCCCGTCGGTGGACCTCGCTGAGGCCATCGACATCTTCGGGGCCGAGGTTCCGGACGCCCAGGACGACGACGAGCGGTTCGAGGTTGACGACGTCGCCTCCTTGGACGACGCCTTTCCTGTGAAGCCACTGTGCTCCCGAGGGAGAGACCGCTCCGGATTGCCGATCTCTTCGGCGAGATCATGGGTGAGGCGGCGGCCATCAAGGGCATTCCCATGCCGGCCCCGACTCTCGCCCCCATGTCGGATGACATGCAGGGCGAGTTTTTTCGCACCCTGTCTTCATCCCGGCGGACCACCCGGTGCCCCCTGTTCCCACCGGTTCAGCACCATTTCACCGCTGCGGGTGACGGTTGGCAGGGAGGCTTACGGCCCGGATGAGGCCGCAAGATGGCTGACGGTCTCCCGCTTCTACACAGCGCCATCCTCCAGCTATGCCAGCCGATAGCCGTTTCGGCCGGCCGGCATATGGCGTGGGCCACCATGATCCAGAGGGTCATATGGCTCTCTCACACTGCGGTTCCGGAATGAGAGCGGGCCAGCTCGTCCAGGGCCCATTAGCTCCGGATGGACTATTTGGGCCCTGGTTCTCAGAGGTGCTCACGCACCAGCAGTCCGTTCGTGAGAATCGTTACCGGTTTGGGGCGACTCTCACGGGCTCCTCTCATCAGCAGGCCGGGAGGAAGCGGGGTCCAGGCCGGCCCCAGCGCTCCAGGGGGCCGCCGCAGCCACCGCAGCAGCCGCAGAGAGCAGCACCGCGGAGCCAGAAGTTCTGCACTCCACTTTTTCTTTTCCTAATAAGGATAAAAAGAACGTTCGGCCGAACGGCAGCACATACTCCCTAGAGAGCGATACTCCTCTAGGCTGCCTTCCCCCCCCCCCCCCCCCCCCCCCTCAGCCCGGTGGCTGTAGGATGGCGGCTGGACGGCGTGTCTACATAACCTCTGGTTCACCGGTGCGTCCCTTTTGAGCTTCGTGGGCGGACTGGAGACTCATTACACGAGCCCGTGGATACGGACGCTTGTACTAGTTTCCTAGTTTCCCCCATTATCCCCTCTACCTCCCTTCTACAGTCTGGAAGGTGAGTAGACGGGTCTGCGGACAACGCGCTGTCACGAGTGCTACGGCTAAGCGGCTCGTTGCCTGTTCAGCAGACATGAGCGCGGCGACGTTCGACCGAATGGCAGTACATACTCTCTAAGGAGCGATATTCCTCTAGGCTGCCTCTTCCCCCCCCCCCTCAGCCTGGTGGCTATAGGGTGGCGGCCGGACGGCGTGTCTACATAACCTCTGGTTCTCCTGCTTCTAAGAGGCGTCCCTTTGAGCTTTGTGGGCGGACTGGAGTCTCATTACACGGGCCCGTGGATACGGACGCTTGTACTAGTCTCCTAGTTTCCCACATTATCCCCTTTGCCTCCCTTCTACAGTCTGTGGAAGGTGAGAAGACGGGTCTGCGGACAACGCGCAGTCATGAGTGCTACGACTAAGCGGCTCGTTGCCTGTTCAGCAGACACGAGCGCGGCGTCTAGACAGCTCGCTGTTTGTACAGCGACTAGCTCCGTAACGTCTACCACGCTCGCTGAGCCTCCTCCCTTTCATGGGATGGCCCCCTTGGTCCACACACAACATGTGTGGAGGCGATAGGGGCCGAGGAATACGGGTTATTCCTGGACAGCGTTCCTCAGCTGTCAGCTCGCCCTCTCTCCGACCGCTATGCGTGTTGGCTAGAGTGGTGCGTTTTGCCAACGTGGCGGACAACACGTTGAGATGGGTCATCCCATTTAGTTCAAGCGCCGTCCCCCACCCTTTATGGGGTTGGTGGAGACCAGGCTATGGGACCCAGCGGCAAGCACGGCTCTGGCAGCAGAAGTGGCCCGTCTCTTGGAGATGGGGGCCATCACTGTCGTTGTCCCCCCCCCCCACGAGTTACACCTAGTGTTTTACTCCCGCTACTTCCTGGGTTCCAAGAAGTCAGGGGAGATGAGACCTATTCTGGATCTTCGCGTGTTCAACAGATTCGTTGCCGCGAGGAAATTCAGAATGCTCACTATCAGAGCGCTGCTCCGATGTGTGAGGGCGGGCGACTGGTTCACATCCCTGGATCTCAAGGATGCTCACTTCCACGTCCCTGTTCGGCAGGCGCACAGGAAGTTTCTCCGTTTTGCCTTTATGGGGGTGGCGTACGAGTACCAGTGCCTGCCATTCGGCTACTCCCTGGCCCCGCGCACCTTCTCGAAGTGTGTGGAGACGGCGTTGGGACCGCTCAGGCGTCAGGGAAAGAGGGTTCTCTTCTACCTCGACGACCTACTTATTCTGAGCGACTCAGAGGAAGCTGCGAGAAGGGACACCATGACGGTGATAAACCATCTCTCTTTCCTGGGGTTTGCCATCAACTGGGAGAAGGGCTTCCCGCTCCCCGGCCAGCAGATAGTGTACTTGGGGCTTTGCCTGGACTCAGACGCCATGACAGCGAGGCTTTCGCCTCCTCGGCGAGACGCCATCCTGTTGGCACTCTCCCGCTTTCGCGTTCTCAGAAACGTGACCGCGCTGTCCACCATGCGCCTGTTGGGGCTGATGGCAGCCGCCCATCCCGTGGTACCCCTGGGTCTGCTCTTTATGCGCAGACTCCAGCGGTGGTTTCCTCGCCAACGGTTGGACCCCGTGCGACACAAGTTCAGGGTGCTCCTCCTACCCCGTTCAGTGTCGCCAGACCTGGGATATTGGGGACCCCCCCCCCCCGCCCTTCTCAGGGGTGTTCCCCTGGGCAGAGTGACGTCCTACGTTGTGGTCTTCACGGACGCCTCGTTGACGGGTTGGGGAGGAACGTGCCTCTCTCACTCGGTGGGAGGCGAGTGGCGCACGCCCCCTACAGTCCACATAAATGTGCTGGAACTCGTCGCTGTGAGGAAAGTGCTCTTGCATTTCTTTCACCTGGTGCGTGGCCGCCACGTTCTGATCAGGACAGACAGTGTGTCGGCGGCGGCGTACATAAACAAACAGGGGGGAGTGCGCTCCTCTGCTCTCCACCAAAAGGCGGTCGAGCTCTGGCTTTGGGCTCATCAGTATCTCCTCAGTCTGAGGGCCCTGCATATCGCGGGCGCACAGAACTTCGGGGCGGACCTCATGTCTCACGGCGGTCCCCGCCGCGACGAGTGGCGGTTACATCCCGACATTGTCAGACTGCTCGTGCGCCTTCTACTTCTTCCCTCTATGTGGCGAAGTGGTGCGCTTTCTCTTATTGGTGTGATAGGGACCACGCTGTTCCATCCCATTGCGAGGTGGGAAGCGTGCTTGCTTTTCTGCAGCACTTATTGGAGAAGGGTTTGGCCTTTTCCAATATCAAGGTCTTATGCGGCAGCTGTTTCAGCTGGCCATGCGGGCTGTGATGGTGGACCGATCTTCAGCCATCCACTAGTCAAGAGGTTCTCGCGTGGGGCTAGACGGGTTAGGCCTGTTTTGCGCGTGCTTACACCACGCTGGGACCTCCCCACCGTGTTGCGCGGGTTGTCCAGGGACCCTTTCGAGCCTCTATCTCAGGCCCCTTTGGATGCCCTGTCCTTTAAGACGGCGCTCTTATTGGCTTTGGTTTCTGCCAAGCGGGCCTGTGAGCTGACCGCTCTGTCTGTCAGCTCGAGCTGCTTGTTGCTTAACGAGGACAGCTCCTTTGCGCTGCTCAGACCTAATCCTGCGTTCCCCCCTAAGAACATTAATAGTTCTTTCCGGTCGAGAGATATTATGCTTAAGGCTTTTCACTCCCCGCCTCATTCTAGTGAGGCGGAGGGGCAGTTGCATCTCCTGTGCCTGGTGCGGGCGCTGGCTATGTATGTGAAACGCTCGGCCGCGCTCCGCTCCACACAACAGTTGTTTGTGTGTTATAGCGACGCGAGCAGGGGCCGCGCTCTCTCTAAACAGCGGTTTTCTCGCTGGATATGTGAAGGTGTTTGCTTAGCCTATGCTCGACAGGCCTATGCTCGACAGGCCACCATTGGGCGTTAGAGCTCACTCGACACGGGGCGTGGCTGCTTCGACGGCTCTGCTCAGAGGCGTTACGGTGGAGGACATTTGCGCGGCTGCGTCTTGGTCCTCCCCCGGGCCCTTTGTCCGTTTTTACATGTTAGACATGTCCAGGGGCTCACCCGGCAACTCTGTGTTGGAGTCCGATGTCCCTTCTACGGCTTAGGTTTGAGGACCCTTATCCGCCAGTATTTCTCTCCTGCCGTTTTTCAAATGGAAAGCGGAGTAGAGAGGTTCCTATTGGCTCGCCGATTGACGAGTTGGTTTTGTCTCCCAGTGTGGCACTCCCGCCGTTTTTTAGATAAGAAACGGACGAGAGAAGCTCCTTATTGGAGAGTCGGACTTCGTAGCTCCGCCCCCGGTGGTGGCGGACCTAATGGAAACCGTATTACTCTGGCTCTTCCCTTCACTCTTCATGGATTCCATGAAGGACGGATTGGGGCCGGAGTCTTTGCAGACTCACTTTTTTCTCTTGATCATCGCCTTGCTTGATCTAGGGGAATTAGTTTTTTGTTAAGCTGTTGTGTTTTTGCACATCCGGCTTTTTTGAGTCTTATGTGCCCTGGTGACTTAAGTATTTTTGACTGGGGTCCAAGCAGGAGTACATGATCGGGCTTCCGCTCGCAGCTTCGCCTTAGCCCATAAGGCGAAGCCTAGACGGCGTAGCCTACATGAATATAGAACGATAGTTATGATATTATAACTCTAGTTCTATGATTGTAGGCGTAGCCGTCTAGTTTTCCCACCTGCTGTACCCTCCAAATGCTGAAAGAATAGCGTGGAGAATGAGGCCGCGGCTTGCGCCCCCTTTTATCCACGAGCCGTGGGGAATGTGGGCGGTGCCCACGTTGATTGGTGCATAGTTGAAATTCTTCAGTGCGCGCGAGCACGCGCACGGGACAAGCCCATAAGGCGAAGCCTAGACGGCTACACCTACAATCATAGAACTAGAGTTATAATATCATAACTATCGTTTGGTCTGGCTTTGCGAGACTAGGGAAAGGTAACCTTCACTCTCCTGGGTACTTCACGCTCCTCCTCTTCCAACTCCCCCCCTTACGCCTTCCCATGACTCTCCCTCTCTTCCTCTTGACACCTATGATTCCTGCTCCTGGGTTATGTTTTTTTTTTGTATGAAGCCCACAGAAAACATGTTTTAACTAAGGCCCCTCCCACGCGGAGCCAAAGTGGGCGAAAACGATCCGGTTTCGTTTTATGCGGTTCAGGAATATCTCCGTAAGGACGGAGTCTTGTGAAACCGCATCGAGTTGTAGAAACGCTGTAGTAAATATTCAAGGCGCTGGTTCTCCACAGAAAAAAGTGGAGCGCATACAGCCTGCACGCTGTATACAAAAATTCAGTCACAAGAAGATTCAACCTTTTAAATTGAGCAGAAATACTTTTTAATGTAGTTATTAATTACATTTATCAATGGGCTTTATTTAAAGCTACAAAAAGAATAAAAATAAAATAATAAATAAAAAAATCCAACGCAACTCCAGACATTTTTTGCGGAGACACTTTCCTGTTCCCCACTTGTATTGGAGTGAACTGAGATATCTACATCTGGGCCCCTTCTATCCGGACCTATGCGGTTTCGTGTTAGGATTTGTGTGGACGGCTGAAACGCAAACAATGACGTCATCATCCCCCCACCAGCTGTGGGCCGTCAAGAGTTGCGTCGAATTTTTTATTTATTATTTTATCTGTATTCTTTTTGTAGCTTTAAATAAAGCCCCTTGATGAATTTAATTACTAACTGTACATTAGAAAGTATTTCTGCTCAATTTAAAAGGTTGAATCTCCTCGTGACTGAATGTTTGTTTACAGCGCCCAGGCTGCGCTCCACTTTTCTCTGTGGAGAACCAGACTTCCTCTTTACGGAAATATTCCTGAACCGTATAAAACGAAACCGGATCGTTTACGCCCGTTTCAGCTCCGTGTGGACGGGGCCTAACCTGGAAGAATAAAGGTTAAATAAAAATAGAAATAAAATATGATAAGATGCAGTTGGTGATGATGATGAACAAGACCATCTTGTTGATCTCTCTCTCTCTCTCTCTCTCTCTCTCTCTCTCTCTCTCGCTCTCTCTCTCTCTCATCTCTCTCTCTC
>OLKM01003786.1:0-30001 GCA_900291075.1 Melanogrammus aeglefinus | reverse complement strand
AAAACATAAGGTAACACTGTCGTATTTCATCGGTTGTCATCAAAAAAACATAAGGGGTAACATGTTGTTTTTTCAAATAAAACTTAAGGGTAAACACTGTCCTTTTATCAGACAAACATCAGGGAGCAACTGTCATTTTTTATCAAATAAACATAAGGGTGACACTCGTTTTTTATCGGTCGTCATCAAAAAAACAAGGTAACCATGGCGTTTTTTTTATCAAATTTGAAACAAATGTCGATATTTATCAATACAAATAAGGTAACATCGTTCGTGTTTTATCGGTCGTCATCAAAAAAAACTAAGGTGTACACTGTTGTTTTTTTCAATAAAAATAAGGCTGGTACACTAGGATATTTGATAAAACATAAGGGGTAATCACTGTCGTATGTTTATCGGTCATCATCAAAAAAAACAAGGGCGTTACCACGCTCGTTTTTGTATAAAATAAAACTTAAGCCGGTAACACTAGTCGTTTTTTATCAGAATCAAACAATGTCATATTTATCAAAAAAACACACACTGCTCGTTTTTATCAATAAACATTAAGAGGTAACCTGGTCATTATCTTAATCATAAGAAAGAATGGAGGTAAACATTTACATAAGAAATGTTCTGCTAGTAGTAGAGTAGCGCAGTTGTTAGTAACGAGGAGGTTCCTAGTTCGATCCCAGCTCCTCCAGCTGAGTGTTAATGTGTTCCTGGCAAGACACAGTTAAACTCATAAAACAACTGTTGCTTCACTCTCAGTCGTCATCAACATAAATACAAAGGGTAGCTACTGTCGTTATTTATCAATAAACATAGAGGTGTTAACACTGTCCTTTCTTTATCAGACAAAACAATCAGGCACGGTAACACTGTCATTTTTATCAAATAAAACCACAAGGGTAAACACTGTCGTATTTTCTCGGCGCGTCGGATCAAAAATACACAAGGGGTACACACTGTGTTTTTATATCAAATAAAAACCTAAGGGGTAACACTGTCGCTTTTTTTAATCAAATTAACATGTCGATATTATCAAAATCACAACATTTAGGGCGTAACCACTTTCGTATTTTTATTGGCCCGTCATCAAAAAAAATCAAAGGTAACACGTTGTTTTTTTATCAATACACATAAGGGGTAACACTGTCGTTTTTTTATATAATAAAACGATAAGGTAACACTGCTTCGTATTTTCATGGTCTCATCAAAAAAACATAAGGGGTAACACTGTTGTTTTTATCAATAAAACTTAAGGGGTACACTGTCGTTTTTTATCAAATCAAACAATGTCGTTAATTTATCAAATAAAAATAAGGGGTTACTACTGTCGTTATTTTTATCGTTCGTCATCAAAAAAACACAAAGTCGTTTTATCAAATAAACATAAGGGTAACCACTGTCGTATTTTCATCGGTCGTCATCAAAAAACATAAGGGTAAACCTGTTGTTTTTTTCAAATAAACATAAGGGGTAACACTGTCTTTTATATCAGACAAAAACATCAGGGGTAACACTGTCATTTTTTATCCAATTAAAACATAAGGGGTAACACTGTCGTATTTTCATCGGCCGTCATCAAAAAAAACACAAGGGGTAACACTGTCGTTTTTTATCAAATTAAAACCTAAGGGTAACACTGTGTGTTTTTTAATCAATTTAACAATGTCGATATTATCAAAATACAACATAAGGGTAAAACACCTTCGTATTTTTATCGGTCTTATCAAAAATACTTGAAGTAACACTGTTGTTTTTTATCAAATAAAACTTAAGGGGTAAACACTGTCGTATTTTCATCAGCCTGTCATCAAAAAAAACATAAGGGTAACACTGTGTTTTTTATCAATTACAACATAAGGGTTAACTATGTCGTTTTATCAAATAAAACATAAGGGTAACACTGTCGTATTTTCATCCGGTCGTCATCAAAAAAAAATAAAAGGGGTAACACTTTGTCTTTTTATCAAATAAAAACTTAAGGGGTAACACTGTCGTTTTTTATCCAAATCAAACAATGTCGTGTATTTATCAAATAAAACATAAGGGGTTACACTGTCGTATTTTTATCGGTCGTCATCAAAAAAAACACAAGTCGTTTTTTATCAAATAAAATTACAGGGGAACACTGTCGTATTTTTCATTGTCGTCATCAAAAAAAAACATAAGGGTAACACTGTTGTTTTTTTCAAATAAAACATAAGGGGAAACCACTGTTGTCCTATTGACTCAGACGAAAAACATCAAGGGTAACACTGTCATTTTTTTATCAAATAACACATAAGCATAAGGGTGACATCGTATTTTTATCGGTCGTCATCAAAAAAAACACAAGGGGTAACACTGTTGTTTTTTAATCAAATTTAACAATGTCGATATTTAATCAAATACAACATAAGGGGTAACATCTGTCGTGTTTTCATCGGCCGTCATCAAAAAAAAACATAAGGGGTAACACTGTCGTTTTTTATCAAATAAAACTTAAGGGTAACACTGTCGTTTTTTATCAAATCAACAATGTCGATATTTATCAAATAAACACACACTGATCGTTCGTCATCAAATAAAACATAAGGGGTAAACACTGTCATTTCTTATCATAGATAAAGAATTGAGGGGGTAACATTACATAGTTAATGTTCTGCTCAGCTCAGTAGGTAGAGCAGTTGTCTAGTAACGAGGAGGTTGCTAGTTCGATCCCCAGCTCCTCCAAGCTGAGTGTTAATGTGTTCCTGAGCAAGACACAGTTAACACTAATAAAACCAACTGTTGTTTCATCGGTCGTCATCAAAAAATACATAAGGGGTAACACTGTCGTTATTTATCAAATAAAACATAAGGGGTAACACTGTCCTTTTTTATCAGACAAAACATCAGGGGTAACACTGTCATTTTTTATCAAATAAAACATAAGGGGTGACACTCGTATTTTTATCGGTCGTCATCAAAAAAAACACAAGGGGTAACACTGTCGTTTTTTAATCAAATTTAACAATGTCGATATTTATCAAATACAACATAAGGGGTAACACTTTCGTGTTTTTATCGGTCGTCATCAAAAAAAACATAAGGGGTAACACTGTTGTTTTTTTCAAATAAAACATAAGGGGTAACACTAGCGATATTTGTGAATAAAAACATAAGGGGTAACACTGTCGTATTTTTATCGGTCATCATCAAAAAAAACACAAGGGGTAACACTGTCGTTTTTTATCAAATAAAACTTAAGGGGTAACACTGTCGTTTTTTATCAAATCAAACAATGTCGATATTTATCAAATAAAACACAACACTGTCGTTTTTTATCAAATAAAACATAAGGGGTAACACTGTCATTTCTTATCATACGAAAAGAATGGGGTAACATTTACATAATTAATGTTCTGCTTAGCTCAGTAGGTAGAGCAGTTGTCTAGTAACGAGGAGGTTGCTAGTTCGATCCCCAGCTCCTCCAAGCTGAGTGTTAATGTGTTCCTGAGCAAGACGCAGTTAACCCTAATAAAACCAACTGTTGTTTCATCGGTCGTCATCAAAGAAATACATAAGGGGTAACACTGTCGTATTTTTATCAAATAAAACATAAGGGGTAACACTGTCGCTTTTTATCAAATAAAACATAAGGGGTAACACTGTCGTATTTTTATCAAATCAAACAATGTCATATTTATCGAATAAAACATAAGGGTAACACTGTCGTTTTTTTATCAAATAAAACATAAAGGGGTAACACTGTCGATTTTATTGAATAAAAACTATCAAGGGGTAAAACTGTCGTATTTTTTATCAGACGTCATCAAAACAATCACAAGGGGTAACACTGTCGTTTTTTTATCAAATAAACAATGCATATTCAATCAACTAAGGGGTAACACTGTCGTATTTTCATCGGTCGTCATCAAAAAAAACACATAAGGGGTAACACTGTTGTTTTTTATCAAATAAAACATTAGGGGTAACACTGTCGTATTTTTATCAAATAAACATAAGGGGTAACACTGTCGTTTTTTATCAGACAAAACATAAGGGGTAACACTGTCGTTTTTTATCAAATAAAACATAAGGGGTAACACTGTCGTTTTTTATCAAATAAAACATAAGGGGTAACACTTTCGTATTTTTATCGGTCGTCATCAAAAAAAACACAAGGGGTAACACTGTTGTTTTTTATCAAATAAAACTTAAGGGGTAACACTGTCGTATTTTCATCAAGCCGTCATCAAAAATAAGAAGGGTAACACTGTTCGTTTTTTATCAAATAAAACGTAAGGGGTAACACTGTCGTATTTTATCAAATAAGCATAACTAACACTGTCGTATATTTCATCGCATCAAAAAAAAAACATAAGGGGTAACACTGTCTGTTTTTATCAAATAAAACTTAAGGGGTAACACTGTCGTTTTTTATCAAATACAAGTCGTTATTTTATCAAATAAAACATAAGGGGTTAACACTGTCGTATTTTTATCAGACATCAACAAAGGGGTAACACTGTCGTTTTTTATCAAATAAAACTTAAGGGGTAACACTGTCGTATTTTCATCTATCAAATAAAACATAAGGGTAACACTGTCGTTTTTTATCAAATAAAACATAAGGGGTAACACTGTCGTCTTTTTATCAAACCAAACAATGTGCCTGTCATTTTTTATCGAATAAAACATAAGGGGTGACACTGTCTTTTTTATCGGTCGTCATCAAAACATACATGGGGTAACACTGTCGTTTTTATCAAACTAACATGTCGATTATTTATCAAATACAACATAAGGGGTAACACTTTCGTGTTTTTATCAGCATCAAAACATAAGGGGTAACCACTGTCGTTTTTATCAAATAAAACATAAGGGGTAACACTATCGTTATTTGTGCAAATAAAACATAAGGGGTAACACTGTCGTATTTTTTCGTCATCATCAATAAAAACACAAGGGGTAACACTGTCGTTTTTTTTATCAAATAAACATAAGGGGTAACACTGTTCGTTATTTTTTCAAATCCAAACAATGTCGTTATTTTATCGAATAAAACATAAGGTAACACTGTCGTTTTTTAATCAAATAAAACATAAGGGGGTAACACTATCGTATCTTGTGAATTAAAAATATAAGGGTAACACTGTCGTATTTTTATCGTTCGTCTTAGCATCAGTAGGTAGACCACTGTTTTTTAGTATCAAGATTTAACAATGTCGATATTTATCAAATACAACCTAAGGGTTAATACTGTTCGTGATTTTTATCGGTCGTCATCAAAAAAAACACAAGTGTTGTAACACTGTTGTTTTTATCAAATAAATACTTAAGGGGTAACACTGTCGTATTTTCATCGGCCGTCATCAAAAAAACACTAGGGGTAACACTGTCGTTTCTTATCATACGAAAAGAATAGGGTAACATTTAAGCTGTTTATGGTCTGCTTAGCTCAGTAGGTAGAGCAGTTGTCTGGTAACCAAAAGGTTGCTAGTTCGATCCCCAGCTCCTCCAAGCTGAGACGATCTGGCTGTAGCCTTCCATGGTTGACTCTGCTGTCAATGTGTGTATTAACTGATGAAAGTCGCTTTGGATGAAAGCGTCTGCTAAATGCCCTAAATGTAGATATTTATGATTAAAAACAACTGTCGTATTTTTATCGGTCGTCATAAAAAAAAACACAAAAAAAACTGTTGTTTTTTTCAAATAAAACATAAGGGGTAACACTGCCGTTTTTTTATCAAATAAAACATAAGGGGTAACACTGTCGTATTTTATCAAATAAAACATAAGGGGTAACACTGTCGTTTTTTATCAAATAAAACTTAAGGGGTAACACTGTCGTTTTTTATCAAATAAAACATAAGGGGTAACACTGTCGTTTTTTATCAAATAAAACATCAGGGGTAACACTGTCGTTTTTTATCAGACAAAACATAAGGGGTAACACTGTCGTTTTTTATAAAATAAAACATAATGGGTAACACTGTCGTTTTTTATCAAATAAAACATAAGGGTTAGCACTGTCGTATTTTTATCAAATCAAACATAAGGGGTAACACTGTCGTTTTTTATCGAATAAAACATAAGGGGTAACACTGTCATTTCTTATCATATGAAAAAAATGGGGTTTAACACTAGCGATACTTATGGTCTGCTTAGCTCAGTAGGTAGAGCAGTTGTCTAGCAACCAAACGATCCCCAGCTCCTCCAAGCTGAGTGTTGATGTGTTCCTGAGCAAGACACAGTTAACCCTAACTGCTCCAGACGATCTGGCTGTCGCCTTGCATGGTTGACTCTGCTGTCAATGTGTGTATTAACTGATGAAAGTCGCTTTGGATGAAAGCGTCTGCTAAATGCCCTAAATGTAGATATTTATGATTAAAAACAACTGTCGTATTTTTATCGGTCGTCATCAAAAAAAACATAAGGGGTAACACTGTCGTTTTTTATCAAATAAAACTTAAGGGGTAACACTGTCGTTTTTTTATCAAATCAAATAATGTCGATATTTATCAAATAAAACATAAGGGGTAACACTGTCGTATTTTTATCGGTTGTCATAAAAAAAACACAAGGGGTAACACTGTCGTTTTTTATCAAATAAAACATAAGGGGTAACACTGTCGTATTTTCATCGGTCGTCATCAAAAAAAACATAAGGGGTAACACTGTTGTTTTTTTCAAATAAAACCTAAGGGGTAACACTGTCGTTTTTTATCAAATAAAACATAAGGGGTAACACTGTCGTATTTTTATCAAATCAAACAATGTCGATATTTATCAAATCAAACATAAGGGGTAACACTGTCGTTTTTTATCGAATTAAACATAAGGGGTAACACTGTCATTTCTTATCATATGAAACAAATGGGGTAACACTTATCGATACTTATGGTCTGCTTAGCTCAGGACGTAGAGCAGTTGTCTATTAACCAAAAGGTTGCTAAGTTCGATCCCCAGCTCCTCATAGCTGGTGTTTTCCTGAGCAAGACAAAGTTAACCCTAACTGCTACTGACGAGCTGGCCGTCGCCTTGCATGGTTGACTGTGCTGTCAATGTGTGTATTAACTGATGAAAGTCGCTTTGGATGAAAGCGTCTGCTAAATGCCCTAAATGTAGAATTTTTATGATTAAAAACAACTGTCGTATTTTTAACATTGTCGTTTTTTATCAAATAAAACAATGTCGATATTTATCAAATCAAACATAAGGTTTAACACTGTCGTTTTTTTTATCAAATAAAACATAAGGGGTAACACTGTCGTATTTTTATTGGTCGTCAAACAATGTCGATATTTATCAAATAAAACATAAGGGGTAACACTGTCATATTTTTATCGGTCGTCATCAAAAAAAACATAAGGGTGTCGTTTTTTATCAAACAAAACGTAAGGGGTAACACTTTCGTTTTTCATCAAATAAAATGTAAGGGGTAACACTGTCGTTTTTTATCAAATAAAACATAAGGGGTAACACTGTCGTTTTTTTATCAAATAAAACATCAGGAGGGTAACGCTGTCGTATTTTATCAAATAAAACATAAAGGGTGTTTTTCATCAAATACAACATAAGGGGTAACACTGTCGTTTTTTATCAAATAAAACATAAGGGGTAACATTGTCGTATTTTTATCGGTCGCAATCAAAAAAAACATAAGGGGTAACACTGTCATTTTATCAAATTAAACAATGTCGATATTTATCAAATAAAACTTAAGGGGTAACACTGTTCGTTTTATTATCATATTGAAACATTTGGGGGCTGCCAGCGTCGCAGGCAGCCCGTCATTAGGTTGTATAATTATCATACCATCGTACTAAATCATACTAAAATGTTGAAATGAAAGAGGCCGATAGCGTCAGTGAGTTTGACTAAAGGAGCAAAGTTATTCCCAACCATGGAGAGGAATCGATCACCAGGTTTCTTGGATTACTAACCTTCCATCACTACCACTTGTACCACTGCGGCATTAAAGTAAAACTTTACACTTATATTTTAACATGATTCTAACAAATAAGTCTATCGCTCTATAACGAAGAACTTTGTGCATAACATACCTTATTAGGCTTAATGACATTTAACAAAACAAATAGGCTATATATAATATCTAAAATAGGCCTACATTATTTCAATAAGCCCAAATTACAACTAATATAGCAAACTATAACAAAGTGCTTTGTGCATCATATACCTTATTAGGCTTAATGACATTTAACATAACAAATATATATATATTTATATATAAGATATAAAATACATTATTTGAATATGCCCCAAATTAAAAATAATACATTTTTATTGATACTGATAGACCTGGCCTACTTCAATATAAAAATAATATTTGCAATAAAGAGCTGTAGGAAGCTATCGCCAGAGAGCATGGCTTTCTGGTACTTCAACTGTGGCAAAAAAACAACCGTTAATAACATGCAAATTAACTGATTAAGGACCGCCCATAGACTTTGAGCGACCGAGCCAGCCAGCGACCACAGCGACTGAAAGCAGCCAGACGAGCGACCAACACAGCGACCGACGCGACCGACGCGACCAATGCGACCTACGACGCGACGCACGTCGTTGGCCACTCAGAGAGCTCGGCCCTACTGGTTTATTATAGCTTTAAATAGCTACCTGACTGCTGTGCTGCTTATCCCCCCAAAAGTTACATTGGTGATTTTTTAACCATGTCTATTATAAAAGAGAATGTGAATTCAGTGTAGGCCTATCTTTTTCTCTATTGAGCGCATAGCATATAGGATATATAATCCCCCCTACATATATTTCTGTTTCCTCACATTCGTAATCTCTGAATGGAAACCTGGAGAGTTCTTGCGCTCAGCCAGGAAGGAGATCATAAATTCCCCAATCAGCATGTTCTGAAGTTCTCCATTAGAGAACCACAGCTAAAGATACACCTGACTAATGATATGTAACTGTTGCCACAACATATTTGTCAGATAAGCACTAGGTCATGGTGGTACCTAAGGTCGACAATGATAATTTGGCTTTATGACTTTCCTAAAAAATAATAATTAGGCCTATCAACCGTTTTATAAATATTCGATATTAATATTAATAGCCTATTAAATATTCAATATTCAATGTTTCAGATTTCTGGACATGCCCACAGAAAAGTCCATGTTATTTATAACCTAAACCGGTTTACCAAAAACAACCTCACACAACCTCACACCAAGTAGCAGCTTGCGGCCATGGTACCATTCGCTCTGTTTATAGTGGATGTATCGCAATGGCGAGGCGCACACAGCTTTTGGCCGTGTTCTGTAAATATTCTAGAACACTCCGTGTGCTCCGGCGGGAGTCCTGGAGCTCCATATCTAAATAATATCATATTATACATCACTATCTATATCATGTTATCACGGCCAAAAGCTGTGTGCGCCTCCAGACGATATTATGAATCTCAAACGACTCTGAGTCTTTCACCTCAATCTGAAGTAGACTGAGCCGTGACATGGAGGAGAAAGGGATTGTTGCCCACGAATGTTGACAGCGAAGGTCTCCCGCCGGAGCGCGGGCAACAATCCCTTTTGACCTCCATGTCGCGGTTCATGTAGCCTACTTCAGGGATTTAAAGCCAAAGTTCCTTTCCCCCAATTCCATCTCAACTATTGCTGAGATAACCCCCACTACGAGCCTCGATGTGGAAATACCAGAGACGTCAGAGAACCTGACGTGTTATGTGCCATAACACCAACAGCAGAACGGTTATCCAAATTAAAAGAAGTTACAGTCGTAGCTCATGTGAAATTTTCATGCCATGGGACCTTCCAATATTAATAACATTGACCTAACATTGACAAGATTAAATTGAATGAAAGTAATCAATTCAATGTATTTCCTTTTCATGTAGTTTTTTTTTTTTTTTTTTAAAAATCACATTCAATATAGTCAGAATGGAAACCTGGAGAATTGTTGCGCTCAGCCAGGAAGGAGATATAATCATATCTCATAAGATCTCCAATCATCATGTTCGGAAGTTCTCTATTAGAGAACCACAGGTAAGGATATACCTCACTAATGATATGTTCCAACCGTTGTCAGAACATATGTTACTTTTACGCAGGACTACCTAGGTCATGGTGCTACCTTAGGTCAACGATGATGATTTACCTTCATGACAAATGTTAAATTAAATTTGATGAGATGTCTTGAACCTCATCTAATGATGCTTAGCCAAAAAGATTGAAATTAATCTTTTTGGCAAAGGAACAACCATAGCAAATGGATTGATGAGTTCACTATAAATTGTGTATTTACGACATGGTGACTGAGAAACAGAGCAGTCTAAATATAACAGAAGTAACTAATGATATATCATATTCAACTCTGCAGCATTTTACGAATCCATTATAAATCAAAATAGGTCCACTTAGGTTGTGGCACCAGGTCTGGAAGGAGATATCATTAGACCTCACGAGAGCTCTTGAAACAGGATTGACGGAGTTCTCTCGATGAGTCTGCTCATTCACAAATATGCAGTTGATAGTCTCTTGGTCGCCTCCTATTTCCACCAATAAAAACTTAAAAACGAAAACTCACATTGACAATTTTTTCTCAAAAGGCTGTCAATTACGAAAGAGATCTGGACTTCATCGTGTGTTTGTTTTGAGGCCAGTACACACCTGTGATATAGGGTATATTACAGATATATGTATTAATTTTACAAATTCTTATAGTCAGAATGGAAACCTGGAGAGTTGTTGCACTCAGCCAGGAAAAAGATATAATCATATCTCATAAGACCTCCAATCATCATGTTCTGAAGTTCTCTATTAGAGAACCACAGGTAAGGATACACCTCACTAATGATACCTTCCATCTGTTGTCAGAACATATTTGTCTGTTACGAAGGACTACTCAGGTCATGGTGCTATCTTAGGTCAACAGTGACAATTTGGCTTTGTGACTATCCTAAAAAATGTGTATTTATAAACCGCTTTTATAAATAGTCACTCAAGATTAAATTGAATGACAGGAATCAATGTATTGGCCCAGATTGAATATTTTATGCTTATCCGGTTCGGACCAAATTTAGTTTTTAGGTCTTGATGGAAATATATTTTATATATTGTATATATTTATACATTTTTGTACAAATATATACACACCTTGGGGGAAAGCCATCAAACCAAATCCTCATAGATTTAAAGGACTAGCATATGACCTATAGTCCTACCTGACAGTCCATATGTTCTGACAACAGTAGGCCAGAATCATTAGGGAGGTGCTTCTATAATTCTTGTTCCCTCATCAACTTCTTATGATATATGATTATGTCTCCCTTCTTGCTGAGTGCAACCACTGGTCAGGCATAATTTTGTGAGATCTTGAGATCTTTTGATATCCCTTTCCCTCTCACAACAACCACCAATCTTATCTGATTATGGTACTATGAAAGAAACGAGATAGGGACTAGTACAAATAATATTTTTTTTGGCATTTATGAAGTTGTGGAGGTCATCAATACTGATTACAGCAACAAAAGCAAATTATTTTTTAGCGCATTTAATATATGACAGTTTGTTGCAGCAAAATATTCTAACATATATTACAATTCACGTTTAAAAAAAAGAAATCTGTTCAGCAAATTGATTTGTTGTCATTATGAATCATTATTTCTTTGATAATGTACTTAAACTAATTGGTATTAGATACTATAAGACACTTACAAAATATTTAACCAACTCTTTACCAGTTACTGTATAAATAGCCTCACCAAGCCCTTATTCATGTTAATATTTACAATTTCCTTGAAGAAAACATATTCAAATATCCTCTTAGTGCTGAAGAACTCTGTTGGACCCTCAATGTCTCAATATAGTTAAGACTAGTTCTCACTGAACCTTAAGGCCACGTCATTGGTCCAATGGAGAGACAAACAGGTTAGTGGACCTGCTCAGGGCGTAGGTCGGAGAAGATTTATGAGTGTCATCAGCTTGGCCTTGGTCCAGCAGTCTATCCACTTAATGGATGACGGATCTGGCATAGTCCTATAAAGAATTTATTTCAGTGTGTACAATCCACCTTAAGTAATGAGTGGATCAGGGCAAAGGAAAACTTTCACCAGCATTGTTTTGAAGAAAGGACCAGTGATAGTAAGGCCCATTCCTATTTCTACCCCTTACCCCTTCCCCTTGTTTTGAAGGGGTAAGGGGTAGAATTGGGGATTGGGCCTAGCCCACGTTTTCTTCCCTTTTGATGTGCTCCAGCAGGCCTAGCCCTTCCCTGAATAATTGATTTTAAGTCCTGAGAGGCCAACCCTTTCGAAAGGCACATTCAAGTCTTTATATTTTTTAACCATGCGTAATCAATATATCCCACCTTTCTACAGAAATATTATAAGCGCTGCGGATACCGAACTCAACATTGGAAGTACTTGATATATATACTCTTTTTACTCCTGCTCTCAATTTTGAGACATTTCTAAAAATGTCCCCTCCCCAGAGGCATACTTTCCGCATTACCATTTATTTTTTTAGCAAGTCTGTTATATACACGGGCGCACTGGAACTAGGAATGTGCTGTTCTGCACAGGCTTGTTCGATCCAGTTGCATATTAAGTTTATAACATTGTTTGATGTAAAAAAAAATTCTCCGCACCTCTTACTTGCAGCGTACTTGTGCATGTTTATACCCACAAGGGCCAAACGTCTCTCTAAGAACATTGGCTTTTTATTGCTTGGTGAAATGTTGCCGAAAGCAGTCGGTATCAGAGTCAGGTCACTCTCCTTTCATTCTTTCACCATATATGGTTAAATAAATGTGGTGCCAATGCTTGCCACAACTGCACACTCACAACTAGGTTTATTGCTTTGTAAGAAAATCCAGTAATGCTTGAATGTGCAGCTGTTGAGGTACATTTATAGAGTTGTTGGCACATTACGGAAAGAGTCTTTTTGTTCATTTGCATAGATTTTCCAAAGCAAAAGGGTCAGTCATCTTTAGTTATCCAAGGTTGTTCCCCATCTGTCAACAGAACAGCAGAAATAGAGGAACAGTGAATACGACAGGACCAATCATCCCTTCCCGCTAATTCTCCAGGTGGTCAAGATTATACGGTAAACATTAGAGCCTCTGGAGAGAGGTTCAATGTTGACACAGATCTTAATGATTCACAATTCAACATAATCCTAAACTAAATCCCCGATTTAAATATTAATTAGTTAAAGGCATCTGCCCACACATCCAAGTTACAACCAATCTGTTTATAAGCAGAACTTACTTGTGTAACAGTGTACATAATTTCTCCATAAGATCTCCAAACACTACAATAGCAATTGGATTGTTTAAATACGGGAACCTGCATGGCAACTTATTTGATTCTCGGTTTGTAATCCAATTAACCTTAACTTTAGTTTTGTTTGTTACATGTTAGATCAGTTTGTGACTCTCACACCTTTTTGTTGGAATTCTCCAACGTCTATCACCACTCCTCATTTCTTCCAACCAACCTGCTGGCTTCTGTTTGCTGGTACACGTACCTCAAAGCGACTGTACACCTTCTTCTCCTTCCTCATACTCTCCATCCTCTTCAGCAGGCCCTCTCTCTCCTGTGGGTTGTTTTGGGGTCGCGAAAAGAGAGTCTTCCTCAATGAATTCTGTCTCTCCAGGCCCTTTTCTCCAGGGTCGCCCTCCTTGGCCCCGCCTGCTTTATCCTGGTCCAGGCGGTTCTTCTGACTGTTGGCAGAGATCTGCCCCAGGATGACCTTGGTGTCGTCTCGCAGGTTGCTGCTGAACAGCACCGAGCCACCGGAGGACTGGTACCGCGATGGTCCAGAGGTGCCCGCTGATACTTTGTGGTGAGCGTTGGGTTGGTCATTGTTGCTTGATCCTGTGTGAGAAGACGTGCTTGACTTTTTGCTGGAGTCTTCAGTGATTTCCATCACAGTTCTCATGGTCTTTTCATCCGCACTAGCAGGAGATTTCTTGTCCTTATCCTTAGGCCCAAGGAAGCCCTTTAACCTCTGCGTCTGCTTCTTGAGGAAATCCAGAGGCTTCCCCTCACTCTTGCCATCACTCCCTATTGTGTTGATGGAAGTATTGGAGCCACAATACTTGTTGAGTACGTCCCTTGAGTCCGAATGCATCATGGATGAAGAGCTGTGTGAGCGGCTCTTCTTCAGTTCACTCTTCTCTGCATCGGTTGCATCCGCTGTCAGCATGTCCTCACCACTAGAGACTCGACGAGGGTTCAGTGCTTTGAGCTTCAACGGGTCCTTTCGGAAGATGTTTGGAGAGGGAAAGGGCTTCAGAGACTTGAAAGGGTCCTTCTTCTGAACTTCTGACCCATTCTCCGCCTTCCGAGTGGAATCTGGCTCTGTTGGCTTCAGCTGGTTTACTGACGGCTTGGTCGAGACCACAGGTGGCTTGTTTCCACTGATAGACGATCTGCGAGTGAGCTCCGCTAGCCTAGATGAGATGTCTAACTTCTTGGGTTCAGGTTCTGGTGGGTTAACAGATGGGATTTCGTGAGTGGCTGTGCTATGATGAGTTTTATCCAAAAGGTCTGGCTTCTTTTCAATTGGCGTCTTGGCTTTGAGTGCTGCTTCTGTCTCCGTCCTCGAGGCTTTTCTCTTAGCGGCCAAATCTTTAAAATACTGTAGGCGACTAGCTGGATCGTTCATATTCAATGATGATTCTTGTTGAGTTTTCAAAGAACCGGCATTGACATTGGAGGGCGCTTCAGCTGGTGAAGTCTTAATTTCTTGGCTCGCATTCTGAAATTTATCTTTGAGGTCTTTAAAGCTGGTCTCCCCCTTCTCTTTGCCCGGTACTTTCTGTTTCTCATTGTCCTTGTCTTTCTCCTCTGTCTTCTTCCTCCATTCAAAAGGCTCCCGGTTCAAGGACTTCCTCTTCTCAAGCATCTGAGCCACTATAGAGGTGGTGCGGATATGATCTAGATCCTCGTCTTCCTCTGTGGCGGGCTTAAGACCCAGGCCCCCGCTGTGCTTCTCCACCTTTGAGGAGGAAAAGATAAGGGAGGAGCGCAGCCGAGAGCTCCTCATGAGCATCGGGTTGACACGGTTGCGGAATGACTCGTGCTTGGAAAGAGAGACCTCTGGAGCTTCCTTCATCTCCACATCTCCTGTTTCCTCCCTGGTTCCCAATCGGTCCCCCTCCATGTCCCTCTCCTTCTCTCTGTCTTTCTCCATCATGTGTTGACTATAGGTAGCGCTCGGCCGCAGATCCCTGGTTGGGCCAGAGTCTTTCTCGCTGTTGTCATGTAAAACGGGTTTCCCAAAGCGTGGTCTCAGAACATCTGGTTTAGAGGGCATTTCTTTAATCCCATAGCGATTTGTATAACGCTCAGGGTCCGCTACCTTTTGAGCTGATGGAGCATCATCAAATGCATCCGGGCCTAGTGCCTGAGGCAGGCCTTCCTCTCCGCTGTCCTCGTAAGTGCTGAGGAAGGAGTTTATCCTCCAACTCCTCATGCCCTGTCTGGCGCTCGGGTCTTGATCCCGCTCCTGTTCAGACGGCTTCAGGAACGGCTGCTTCTCTGGAGGGTGGGGTTGCGTGGGAGAGTTCTGGCATGCAAAGGGTTGGCCTATGGTGGGCCTCTTCTGTGTTGAAACTCCTTCATATCGCCCTGCTTCGTGATGTCCATGGAGCCCTTCAGGTCCTTTCAGGTCATCGGACGAGAGGTAATCTCGACTGTAGCCTCCAACGACAGGTGGCTCAGAGGTGTAGCTTGATTCTGAACGCTGATCTAAGGTGAGATTCGAAGCATGCATTTGGAGTCTGTCATAATGTCCATGGCCAGATCCGTGTTCTGGCCCCTCATGGTAATAAGACCGTTGTTGGGTCTGCTCCCTGTAAAACACAAAAGTGAGTAAATAATATTTAACAATTACTCGCCTAACGCAAATAATTGTTTTAGTATATACTACACGTGAACACTCCAAAAATTAGAAAGATAACACTTTTTGCTGGGATGTATTTGTTTTTATCAGCGGTTTATTTTGTTTTTATTAGCGTGAAGAGACACGCTGAAAACACTATCCCGAGTTTGAGATCTCAATCATGGGATATCGCCCAATATCCCGAGATAGCGAAGCAATCAAATTGCACCATTTTAGGAGGTTTACGTGTAGCATATACAAAAGTATCATAGTATGAAATCGGCTAATCAGAATTCAAATTCACTAGAAAAGTGATAACATTATACAATTCAAACGGACAATAGGCAATATGATCAATAAATGGACTAACCTCTGATAATCAGTCTCTTCCAGATTATTCATGACTCTGTGTTTCATGTACTGCTTTGACGACGAGTAGCTCTCCTGGGTGCCTTCCGCGTAGCTGTGTCTCTTGAATCCAGTAGAGCTCAGCTCCATCTGTCTAGAGACTATGGACCTTCCCTGCTCTAAGTACGATTGCTGAAGATGAAACTGCTGCTGTGCATACTTTCCAATCGTTATGCCTGCCGTGGGTTCCATCGAGTTTCGAAAGGGGTCGTTCCTTCGAAACGCAAGAGGATTCCGATCAGATTCTCCGTAGAAGGCAGAGGGAAGCTCGTTTTGTCGTGGGAAAACCCTGTTGTTTCGCAATGACTGGGATCGCTTCAAACCAAACTGACTGCTTTGATAATCTGAGTTGCCATGTGGCACAATTGACTGGTCGATTATCAGAGGCTCTGACTGAGCAAAGAGAATACGAAACTCTTCATCAAAGCTGGCGACAAGCTCCCCGAGGAAGAGGTGGGCAATGCAGCGGTGTATCTTCTCATAGGACCACATGAAGCTGGGAGACATGGGGATAAGAAGGAGGGGGTGGTTAATATTAACTCATGTAATCACAAGAGCTTACAGAGGAATAATCTATTTAACAGTTTTGCATTATTATGCTTTCTATTTGGTTTCATTTTTAAACTTGTTTGTAGGCTCGCTTTACCTATAGTTTCCACTGATGACAGCCCTGCAGTCAGCCAGGAGGAAGCGGTCTTTAACCTGTCCCTTGAAAGATTTCCCCGTTCGGCAGTAGTATGTTATTCCTGCCACAGTCCTCACACGCATCATCTGCGACAACCACAATGAAACACAAGGGCACCATGTTATGAAGTAGCAAGGCACTGGGAGAAGGTTAATAAACTACAGAGCTGGCTGGAGAAAACCTCCCTATGACATTCACTCAGGAGTATATGCAAATTCTACTCACATGAATCAAGTCCAAGTTAACCCTGCAGTTGTTCACCATGGCAACAAAGTGATGGGCGTTCTGCTTGTCCAATAGGATGTAGACAGGGACGTGGCGGGCTGCGGCGTCCAGGAGGTCAGAGAAGATGTCTACATCCGTGAAGATGTCCATCACCACGGCGATAACCTGGGGCCAAACAGGGAGAGAGACGCACCGCTGACATTCAACAACATGAGTATGGTTACCTTTTAAGAGGTTTAATCTATTGCAATCATTTATATTGAATAATCACAAACTTCTCAAAACGGTGAAGTTAAGTGGACATTATGAGAATAAAGAAAGATCTATAGTTGAGTATGTTACTATTAACTGTGATATATAAACTTATACAAAATGTCTTCAAATGCAAAAACATTGGCTCTGTATAAATATAAACATTGTTATGGGAGCTTGAGTGCTTTCATAATTTGGATAAGACACGCATATTCAGCAGACATGTTTGAATAGGGCCCAACCCTTTTTCTATGAAGTATTCTCCACAATTGATTTGCACCCTAATCAAACACACCTTATTCCCCTTAGGTGGGGCTAGTCATTTTAGATAAACATGGTTATAACATTTAACACCACAATATCCTTGATGTAAAACCCAATTGAATTGAGGTGTATCGAATGACATAACTTGTCATAAATAAATGTTGGCTCAAAGACAGTATGAAGCCAACAAGGCTAAAAACAACTACTTTCACGAATGCGAAATACAATTTAAGGGATTTTTTAGGTTGTTTTAATTTTGTATTTGTTATATATAATAACTATTGTGTAATCATTTCATATTTTTTTATACGATGTACTTGTGTGCCCCTACCTTCACTCTACCTTTGTAGAGGGAAGCCCAAAGCATGCAGGAGGCAGATTGTAGTTCATGTTTGTTTTGTAACCAAAGTAATCATCTTGTTAAAAAAAAAAATGTAGTGGGCTGTACTCACTGCTTCATAAAAAGCGGTTCAATTTGTTCAAAGCAAGGGTCTCAATATTCACATCTGGATGTTTTAGATAAGTCAGACCACCTGTCCGTTCCTCAGCCTGCTGACTACATTCAGGCTGAGGCTTGACAACATTTAAAAGTCATAATTGCTGAGGAACAGACTTTGCCTTGTCTATCAAAACATGACCACATGACAGGGGACAAGACGCATACATTTCTGCACAGAAAATGGACTGCAGACCCAACAGGCCAAGCAACACAAACCGGTACAACCGCTCATAGGCATTTGACATTTGGACTCTGCACCTTAATTATTTCTGTTGTGGCAACAACAAGCTATAGTCTGGTCTACCAACGCCAAAGTATAACCCAAAGCATACTTCATGTACCATTCCTTAGAGAGAGCTCTTGATCTGAAAACACTGACGTGGTTTCCTCAGGAGCCGTGGAGGCGAATAATCGGACTGACAGTGTTTAAACGCCTGACTAACTGATTGCTTTCCTGAATATACATTTACATTTAGGGCATTTAGCAGACGCTTTCATCCAAAGCAACTTACATAGTTTAATACACACATTGACACACCGACGGCAGAGTCAACCATGCAAGGCGACAGCCAGCTCGTCAGGAGCAGTTAGGGTTAAGTGTCTCACTCGGGGACACATCAACGCTCAGCTAGGAGGAGCTGGGGATCGAACTAGCAACCTTTCGGTTACAAGACAACTGCTCTACCTAAGGCGACCCCAACCAGAAAGACCTGTTGGCGATAAGCCACTGCTTTCTCCAACACCCACATGATATGCATTCTTGATGAGCCTCCTGGCCTGTTCCTTGATGCTGGGCATCTCAGGGTCCGAGGGGTTGATCAGGGTGGTGACCTCCGTGGGCCCTATGAAGCTGTGCTGCTGCTGGGGCCACCCCAGGTCCAGGCCTGGAGCGTCCAGGTCGGAGTGTACTGGCCAGTAGGTGTCTGAAGATCCATCGTCCTCCATAACTCCCTCATGGTAGGTCAGCTCTGGCACACTGGCAGACTGGCTCTGGCTGGGAGTCTGGAGGGTGGACTGGATGTGATCGATCTCGGGCTGTGCCAGGAAGGGCACCACATCGGCCTTCTGGAGGAACTCATAGTAACCCTGATAAGGCAGTGAAAATGTCCCCATCATTAGTCTTGTTTAAATAAAGAAAATGAACGAACGAAACGAACTCAAAAGCATGAAGAATATGATTTTTCCTTCCTTTTTTCATTTACTTCAATGACCCACTAATGGATGAGAGGATTTGGACATGAAAAACAAATATATTCATGATAATCAACAATAGTAAACAGATATAACATTTTTTCTTAAGTAGGCAGTGTTTATAGCGCAGATTGGTCCTGACGGCACAGACTTAAAGGCTGAGATCCGTCACCCATGTTTTCAACCTCTTTGGCTAACAGGAACAGATGCAATATTATTACCTGGGAGTCATCTTCGATCAGCGCGTCGATTGCCAGGCGGTACTCCTCACGGTAGTGGGGGGGCAGGTAGTTAGGGTCGAGAGGGTTATCGCCAACCGAGGAACTCTGAGATCGGTGCGCCATGGTTGGAGGCGAGGTTGGGGTTACAGGTCAGAGTGCAGGGGTGGCTGTCAGGTAAAGGAAGGTAGGGATTTGACCCTAGAGAGCAAAGACAAAAAGGTCAAATAAGGATTCTCTAGTACTTACGACGGACAAACTATGGAAATTAGGATATGGAAATGGTGAGGGAGAATATAGAAATACAAAAAGGGTTGCAAGAGGATTGAAGGGCTTAGTTAACATAATAGATGAGATGGTTTGTTCAAACTTAATCATTTCACTGAAGACATTTGAATAAGAAATAAAATGTAATGTAGTAACCAGAGGGGATCTATAAACAAGCTGTGATTCAAGTGCTGCAATGTACAGTGCAAGGGGAACCTCTGTATAGAGTTATTGAAACAACTGTTAAATAGATAATAACAGAGTTTATGTTTAATTTAAATGTTGTTTACGGTTGCACACCTATGACCTACTTTTCATTCTACAGTATTGTACACTGTTACTGAGACTCCCAAAAGGGAAGCAAGTGAAGAAAAAACATTGTCCATACCTAAAACAAAGCAACCATTGTTGTAGAGGCAAAATCAGTCAGTATAAAGATAACATGTGTTACACCTAGATTCACACAGTGCCGCATACGTATACAGTAATAGAAAGATACTATGTCAGACCAATACATTTCATTACTGTTCAACACTCGGTGACTCTGGTCAGACACACGCTTTGTAGAAAATATCCAACTATTGCTTATGGATAGATTTGGCCAACTCATTACTTGCTCAGCAATATTGTACAGTCATCTTTGTATTCAATTTGTATGCAGAGAACCTTTATGTGAGTAGTTGTACATAACCGTAAGACTACACTATTATATGTACTATAATATTAGAGTTAGTTTATCACCCATTGTAGAATTATACACCCTGTTCAATACACATCAACATTGTAGTTGAATGGAAAGTCCACCTTGAGTTGCACCAATGATTAGTGAAAATTCAATCGAGGCACATGGACCAACGGCAAATAGATATCTGAGGAGGGGGAAACTAACAGGACCCACAATGGTGAGGGGAAGACAAAGGACTAAGCGCATGGAGAGCATTAAGAGAGTAGTGAGGCAGCTGGGGCTGTAAATAGCTGTCAGGACAGGTTCTCTCATATTCCTGTTGAGCAAACTTGTCATGCAGGCAATCTGAATATGCAGTCTGAGGTACAAGAACTATAATTTATTTATGAGATGCATTTCAGTGGTTTCACCAGTTCCCATGCTAAATGACCTGCTATTAGGTAATATGACACCATCAATGCTCCTCAGAACATTGCAGCGAGGGATGGTATAACTGTTTTTTTTGTGTGTCACTCTCCCTGTTTGCCACTGTTGAAATCTGTCTACTGTCTAATGTACTTCAGGAATGAGGAAAATACAAGCAGTGAAAGGTGCAGGGTGTGTCATAGGCCTATGTGGTCAGAATGGGAGAGTGAATAGTGTTATTCTGCAAGTTAAAAACTGAGTATCTCGTGTGCAACATGTATTCAACACACATCTGAAATCTGAAATGAGGGGTAGGGCTTTTGTGTCCAACCTCACGGTCAAAGGGGAGGCCATGTTGTATGAGTCACAGTTTAGCCTAGCCTGGTCTGAGGCTAATTTGCTACATGCCTGTGATTCATCCGCTAGCATATTGGCTAACATCCTGGGGCCTGACTCATTTTCTACCACATAAGTACATGTTGTAGTATGCTGTGCCGATTTCTGAGGAAAGTTCCATTGAGGAACAAAACCAGCCATCTGCAGACCATATTCTTGAAGGGATGAATATGGCGAGCATCAGATTTGAATCTTTAGCAACAGACTTAAATTAAAGTGGCCATCTTGAAGAGTTGAAAATATTTTAATTTCGATAAATCAACAGCTTAGATGATGCTGAATGTCATCCAAGTTCAATCATTATCTATCCCCGAATGACCTAACCCAGTGGTGATTGAGCCTTTAGCATTTTCAGTAAGTATTAGGATTGTTACAATTCGCCATGCATCAAAGTCACAAGCGGTGCAGTTAGTGACATGTTTTCAATCACCCAGCAGTGGCTGTTCCGCCAGAGAGGGTATGGCGGAGCTTCCCACTTGCTCTTCAACTCACTTGTGAGTTGAAGAGCCTAACGTTTTTTTCACTGCGCTGCCACCTAAGAGAACGAAACAGAGATCTTTTAAAAAAACCTATAAATTAACCTAATACAAACTTAGCTTGAGGACCGGCAAGATTTGTGCTGATTCAGGACATAGTGTACCTGTGCAGGTGAAACAACAAGCTCTGTGAGAGCGATGTGTCCTCACACGTGGCTAGTGGTGTGTAAAGAATTTCCCTGGTCATGAGTTCAAATCATACAGGTTGTGAAACCCAACGGAGGTTTTATCCCACTGAAGCACAGTCTCTTTACGGCTATTGTAAACGCCTTTGACTCAGGCTGGTGAGTTCTACTATTAAACACAGAAAGGCTAGCTGATTAAGACTTTTGGGTTGATTCCTCCAAACTTCATTCTGTACTGATCATGAAGTGTCAACGGATTGGCAGTCAAATGAATAAAGATAACAAAGCATGTGGAAGCAGGCTGTCTTCACCTGACCAAGACTGACTATATGATATCCAAACACTGTAGAAGCTGGGTTTCAATTTGATGACAATGCTGAGACTCATTGGGAGATAGGGATCACTCTTTCAGATCTCTTCTTTCAGATATTGCAATGTGTTTCCCTAGGGGTTGGGCTGGGTGGAGTACTTATGTTTAACATAAATAGTGAATTTAAACCAACAAACATTTACAATATCAGTTGACCTAAACAAAGTCTAGTTTATGTTCGGGTAGTAATCAAAGCGTTCAGACAGGATTTTCTTCAGAGTATGCAAATGAATCCATGCTTGAATTACTGTCTTTTCAACGGGTCAACTCAAGAGCATATGCATTACATCCACAACAGTAAAACATTACAATAGCCAAGCGAGAAAACTAAAAAAACTTAAAACTCTGAATGTCTAAAGATAAGTGCATCACTCTCTCACACACCCGTGCACACACATCCACATAGCTTAACACACCTTGCTAAATAAACAGAATTGACAATCAACCATATTCCGCCAGTACAGGTTAAATATTGTTTAATTGTTCTTTAAGAGTACTTTACTTTGATAAAGACAACACTGTAAACCTGGTTTGGATGGGTGATAATGAAGCCTGTTGGTATGGGAAATTTTAGTAACCGTAAACACAAACACTAAGATAAGACTGAAGACAGTAGAATCAGCACCTCCCTTTCCGTCCCTCTGAGCCACTCTCAATACAATAACCTGAAAGTCAGTTACACAACTAGCCAATTGCATCTAGTAAAAAGCAAAGAGACCAACACATTAAGATGAATGTGTGGAGAGCAGAAGAGTACTATGAGAGAATAGATTTTTTATTATTTTGAATGGACAGCCAAGTGCTATAACTATAAGTAGCCTATTAAAAACACGTTAATAATAGTAGGCTTATGTGTGGTTTTATTGTCGCCAATATTAGGTTATCGTAAGGTGATTATAATGTTGGGGGTATTAGTAGGATAATATACATGTCATAGCCATCAGTAATAGAAATGGGAAAAGAGTATTGAATTAAACCTGTATTGCTTGTTGTAACTTGTAAATTTACTATGGTCCTTTGTCTTATGAAAGGTAAAAATATATAGGCATTGGTCGTTGACGTAATTCTCCACTGTATGCAAGACGTTGTTAAATATAGATGAATATAGGCCAATTTTCACAAGTAAAGCGTTAACAACCCCCCAAAGTAATCCTTCAGGTGTCTAGGATATAGAAATAGAAAAGAATAGAATCGACAAAGTTGGACTATAATAGGCCTAGAATACAAATGAGTAAGCAAAAAGGTTTTTGGCGTAAGTAATAAGTGGGTTAAAGTAGTTTTTCTTATTTGCCCATACTTTTCAATTGCCTCACCCTGCCGAAACCCACTTCGAGGCTTCCTTTTCTGCTCCTTTTGCCTTTTTATGCACCGCTGTGTAGGCGACAGCTTTCGCCGGTACAGCCCAAGATAGATCCAGCTACGAGTCTGCTTGCCCCGCATACATTCCTTTTGGTTGCCGACAACTCCACCTAAAAAAAGAGCCCAGACCCCTGGTTTTGGTCGTGGACTTCGGGTCGGTCCTATGCAGTTCTCTGCGGGGTGTGTGACCTGCCGTTTAGCGCCGGAGTCTGAAAATGAAGGAGTTCTAGAGCTTCCCATCGGCGAGGCCCCTCCCCGTTTATGCTGATTACCGAATTCACAACATTATTTGAAATTCACTTCAAGTGGCATATTTAAAAAGTTGTTTATGATTTTCTGAAAGAAAACTTCCCATACGAACTTATAATTAACGACGACAAGCCCACACGCCTCTTTGACGTATTCTGTAGGTCCACAGCAAATATAAGGGGTTCGCGCCACTTCAATGTTTGGATTTTTTTTTTTTTTTACGTGGAGTGAATGACTCACAAACGAATAGTTCTCTCTCCAACAATAAGAGAGGACTTTGTTCCCTCCTTCAGGCTCCTGGTAAAATGCCGATTATTTTAGACGACTCAACTCCCCTCTGCAAGTAGGCATAACTGCTGCAAAGACGTTTGCAGTTAGTGTTTGTATAGGGTCCTTTGACACTTCCAGGTTATTACAGATCACATCGTCTTTCTTTCTTGCTTTAGTTATAGATTGACATACATATTACAGATGTACGATGAACACATGATAAGACAAAAAAGGAATGTACGATTAGGCCTATGTCTATGCGGGTGGGTGTGGATGCAAGGATTTTCTTAGGGCTGGCCTTTGTTCCGAAACGTCTATCAGTTGGAACACACCCTTTTTATGGCCTGTGATAGTGAGCAACAGGTAGGCTACATACACACAGCCGCACAGACACTTTCATAAAAAGTCAGGGCGTTTCCCAAGTTTGGACAGGACAGGACACACAGTCGCAGCCACACGTAGGCATAACAGCACATGATGAGACACCTAAGTGAAATAAATATAGGCCATTAGATCTCAGTTTGAGATGCAATTCCACATCCTTTAAGTTATTTTGTACGGGATTGCTACACGTAGGCTAAGCTTGCTGTGCCGGTGTGCATAAATGCTTCCCGCACACACCGGTTGGTACAGACGCCGCTGGAAATGAGGGTGCGGCATCTAGTAGGAATGTGCTCAGGGCGTCGGACCACACCCAGAACCCCCTCCACTGTCCTCTCACCGGTTCCAGCGCGCACGCGCGCGCTCTCTCTCTCTCTCTCTCTCTCTCTCTCTCTCTCTCTCTCTCTCTCTCTCTCTCTCTCTCTCTCTCTTCTCTCTCTCCTCTCTCTCTCTCTCTCTCTCTCTCTCTCTCTTTCTCTCTCTCGGAGTCACCTGGCACACACACAAACACAAACACACACACACACACACACACACACACACACACACACACACACACACACACACACACACACACACACACACACACACACACACACACACACACACACAGGTTTGGACCTGTGTTGAGGAGAAAGAAAAATCCTGGTCTGGATTGTGGATTCTCAAAACAAAATAATGGAACAGGGTATCTCAGTGCAACCAGGTGTTCTGTGTACAGTCCTCTTTGTTTCTCTTACGTTCTGTCACAGGGCTCCATCTTTCCGACCCCCTGAGTTTTCCCAGCATGCTTTGCTCATGGTGTCATGTCACACCTGAGTATAAGGTGACTCCACAGAGCCTGGGACTGGGAGGTCATCTTTACACTGCTGTGTGGCTGAGCACAACCGCACACAAACACACATACATGCATACATATATAATACACACACACACACACACACACACACACACACACACACACACACACACACACACACACACACACACACACACACACACACACACACACACACACACACACACACACACACACACACACACACACACACACACGCATCAACAAACACAATATGTGTGTAGTGCCACACTAATTAACTAGCACCTTAAGAACAGTTTCATAACAATGTCCACTCCAAAATAATATAGGCGTTATTGCCTTAACATCATCATAACGTATACCATAATGAATACTTTATTTTGAGTTGTGTGAGGACTGGAAACACCAGGCACCATGCATTGTTTAAATCATAAACCCACTGGTTGACCATAATATTAAGGGATGAAATACTGAGTGGACATATCATATATCATCCATGTTTCTGCGGGCAGTATATGCTTTTGTTAAGCACTATTAACAACTGCTTGTCACTTGAAAAGTCATATTGATTCTACAATAACATCATGGCATGAAGGTTTTTCAAGAGAGTTTACCAGGAAAAAGGCTATAAATGTAGGCCAAATTAGATACTGCCCTGCCCTCGGAAGGTTTTTCTTCCAGAAATAGCGGCACTTAAAGATTATGATAATAAAAATGTCTGAGCAGTACTTCCGGTTTTGGTGGTAATTTTCCAACTGGCGACCAATGGCGTTTAGGTCTGTTTGCCCGTTGACGACGCCCTTTGGAAATCGGAAATTGAGAGGTTCTAGACCTTCTGCAGAACTATACGAATGTGGGTGACGATGTCAAGCTATGTTTCCATCCTCTTCTCTGACTACACCTACTCACAATGTATACTAGGGTGGTACAATTTGATAATTTGATACCTGCGTGTGCGTGTGCGTGTGCGTGTGCGTGTGCGTGTCATAGCCAGCATGTTGCTGGGTGACGAGTCAAGCTTATGTTTCCATGCCTACACCTACTCACAATGTATACTAGGGTGGTGCAATTTGATAATTTGATACCTGCTGTGCGTGTGCGTGTGCGTGTGCGTGTGCGTGTGCGTGTGCGTGTGCGTGTGGTGTGCGTGTGCGTGTGCGTGTGCGTGTGATAGCCAGCTATGAAGTCCGGACCTCAGTAATGGTTTGAGGGCTAAAAATGCATTCAAATGCATGAAGAATGTCTCCATCTGATGTTGACCAGTGGTAGTGAAGAAGGCCTTATAATCAGATCACTAATTCCATGAGGTGTGCAAACAAAGATGAATGAATGAGAGCAGAGCACACAGTCTTTAACTACTTCAACTACTACTTTGTTACCTTTTAGTATAAGAACGCTATCTTTCGATGTGTTCAAAGTGATATTAGCGTATGTTTTATTTATTTGTATACCTTTCAGTTAACTCGTTATATTTTTCGCAACTTAAAGCTAGGGTGGGCGATTTGGGAGAAAACAGCCGTTGAGACTCTATCGCGTTCTCTCTGGTCCCTCCCTGCCACGGCGCTCTAACCTTGCTTGTAGCTCCTCCTCCGAACCGTCAGTTATGCCGCGTCATCGTCATGTGAATTCTGTTACATTGATAGGAAGACGAAAACACTATGTCTGATTTCGAGGTAATTAAACATTAGTGCTGATAACTACATACGTACATAGATAGCATCAACATCTTACTCACAGACATACCATGTATTTTTATCTTAAAATCATTGTAATTGCGCTGGTAGGCCTATACTGTATCAGCCAAGCAAAGATAGCCAAACTAATTGCAACTGTAATTCGTAGCATAAGCTGCTAGAGAGCTAGTAACTGGTCATCAATATTATATACTGACGTTTTGAAGTGATGTTTTGAATTACTACAATAACGCTATTTTTTTTGCATTATAAGAGTGTTCAAGAAAAGAACCCATGGCTCTGGGGGGGATCAGATCTTGTAAAAACTTTAACATTTAGTACAATTTTCTTTAAAAAAAAGCCTAAAAAAAAACCCCATTTAATTTGCTACTGATTCAATACAATGAATAGTTTTACATTTAGTCAAATAGCTTGAAGAAGCAGCCAAATACCACAGTGATATTAAGTATATCCTCCTTTTCTTTTAATGTGTAGGCCTATATGGAGAAATTGTCACAGCAGTTGAATGCATGCAATACAGGATGTGTGATAGTCTCATTAATCACCTTATGTATGCAGAATGATTAGCCATATTTGCCCATATATTGCTGGCTTACAACAACTTTGAAGGTTTGTTCCCACTACAGTGTGGAGTTTGATATTCGATATATAATGCAAATAAAAGCAATATTATGATTGTCAAGAGGCAAAGAAAGACAGGAAATTTGGTATTTCCCTGATTTCTTTTTATCTTGGTACTCTCTTAAAGTGTGTGATTGGATGTGAAAGTATTTAGGCCACCATTTTGTTAATGATTTGTCAGGATGACAAAGCCATCAACAGACAATGCCGTAGATATGTTAAGGTCAAGCCAATATGCTTGCACGTAAATGTGTTCAACTGCTGTGAAGATCGCGCTATTTAGAGCATTCTGTACCCCGCTATATACTGCCATTTGTGGCTGCTTACAGAAAAGCCAATATGAAAAAACTAACTGTTATGGCTTATAATGACGGAATGGGGATTGCTTCTCAGAATACCGAGCATGGTCTAGTGCTAGTCAAATGTTTTGTAAATGTTGTGTGCCTACTGTCATGCTTTAATTAGGATTTTTGATCTGTATCGTTTTATGTGTATTGACGAATCTGAAAAAGCAGTATTATTCAGCCATTGGTCAAGCCTGGGCTACAGCTCTGTCAGGTCTCATCCACACTCTGGAACATTGGAGGGCAAGTTGGTGTATTATACTACAAGTCGTTGTAATGCTGATCTCTTATTTATTTGTTGTGTTATATTGTTGTTTTTGTATTGAGTCTATTTTTATTCATTTGTACTATGGATCTTCATGTGTTCCTGAATAAAAATCTTTATATATATATATATATATATGTTGTTCTAAAAAGAAAAGATCACCATGGTTGCCAAAACGAATTGATGAGCCTGACCCACATGTTCAAACATTTCTATGAGCGCGAATGGACAGAAAAAAAGAAGCTTGTTCACTGACGTTTCAATTCCCCTAGCATTAGCCTAATTGTAGCAAAGTGACACTTTGATGAAGATGTTACTAATATCATGTGTTTAATTTTAGTTTTAGTTGTAGGCCTACCGATTCTATCTGATTCCGTAGTTTCAAATATGGACCATCATATTGACATATTCAAATTTTCTTAGAGCAGACTCTAATGATAATTAGGTTACTACGTATGAGTTGGAACAACATCAGTTATACAGTACATATATATAATAATATTTGTATATTTTGAAAATAAGGAGGCATCTTCAATACTGAAAATACTCTTACCGGTGTACCATATATCACGAATATTTAGCATAATCACAATAGTGGAATAAATACATAGGAATCCAACAACAGTTGACACACAGTGACTTCCGCTGCTCAAGAGTAAACACGTTTGTTTGCAGCTCCGTCTCTGGCTTCTACTTCATTTAACCCTTGCGGCTAAAGTAACTGAATCAACAACAATAGAATATACTTTTTAATTTTTATTTTATTCTGGCTGGGCCACGTGCCACAACAGAACAGTCCTCTAAAGCCGAGAGTACCACTTCTTCTTCCTCCGCCTTCTTCTTCTGAGAGTAGGAGACGACCGCCTCCGTACTCTCCAGAGAACCTTCCAGGTCACAATTTTTCTTTTCCCTTTCGTGAAAAAGGGGGTCCTCAACCAGAGGACCTCAAGCAGAGGACCTCAAGCAGAGGACCTCAACCAGAGGACCTCCAACCACACGTGACTCAACCACAGAAACCTCAACCAGAGGACCTCAACCACAGAAACCTCAACCAGAGGGACCTCAACCAGAGGGACCTCAAGCACAGGGACCTCAACCACAGAAACCTCAACCAGAGGGACCTCAAGCAGAGGGACCTCAACCAGAGGGACCTCAAGCACAGGGACCTCAACCACAGAAACTCCTCAACCAGTAGGTGACCTCAACCACAGAAAACTCAACCAGAGGACCTCAAGCAGAGGGCAATCATGCGTGGGTCCTCTGCACCCTCTATGTTCCTCCCCTGTCCTCCTCAGAGTCCAGAGAGGTCCCTACATACTTGGAGTCCTCTTCCCGGTGAAGTCACACCATGGGAAGGTGAGCTGCCTGGAGGAAGCCCCACGAGGACCTATATATTTCAACGCACCTCAGCGACACGATTGCATGGAGGCCAGGGAGAAGCTGTGTCTCTCGAGCCAAGCAGTTCCTTCAAAAGAAAATGCAAACATTGCTTTTAGTTTGGTCACGAAAAGACCCCCAGCGGAAAAGACCTGCTTTACAGCCTTATGTAGCGATAGCTCACTACTAATTACTACCATCAACGAAAATAAAAGAAAGATCGTATACTTCAAGCAAGAAGATTGGATGTGAATTTTCCCATTAACAG
>OLKM01003785.1:0-30017 GCA_900291075.1 Melanogrammus aeglefinus | reverse complement strand
GGCCCCATAGCATCGCACACCCACGGGGAGCACCCTTTCCTCTCCCAGGAAGGTGGTGGGTCAAACCTGCTGCAGGAGCCGCGGGCCGCTTCTGAGCGCGGTTTAACAGGGTGATGGGGACCACCTCCTTCAGGAAGACCACACCATACGCACGCAGATATGTAGTGATTTTGCCGTCTCCTTGGCTACTCGCCCTAACAACTGCATTTACATCTATGGCATTTAGGCATTGTTTATAGAAGTGCCAGTGCCCGGCCAGGGGGCGTAGGGCGGTGCTAGAGCACCCCCGCGATTGGGCCATAGCACCCCATGCGCCCCCAAGAAAATAATGGTTAAAATAAGAGGGAGAAAAAAATAAAAAAAAATCATTCGGAGTTTGCTTACATAAAATGTATTGTGTGATAATAACTATTTTAATCCAAAAGAAAATAACAGATTGAAATAAAACAGATTGTTCACGTAGCACGAACACAGGACACGGGCGTGGCGTTCGTTGACCGCCCTGTGCAGGACGTGATTTGTTCAAATGAGTCTACGTTAGGTCAAGGCCTTACATAACAGTATCCTGGCGACGGGTCAATTAGATTTTAATCAAAAGTGGTTCACCAAATCACGAAAATGGACATCGGATTTCCGAAAAAAAATCCTCGAGTTGAAGGAAGACGTTCCAAGAGAGAGAAAAAAGGCAGGAGGGTAGTGGATGATTGTCTGTATGTAGATACAAGAAAGAGTGGAAAGTCCTGGTCCCAATAGGTCAACCCTTCACCTCTTACTGAGGGTCGCCCGCTGTCTGCTCGCCTGATTGTCTAGCACATACCGTGGGCTGATGACTTAAAGCATGAACGCGCCAGGTGCTGATGGTCCGAATAAATACCAACATTACACAAGTATAAATATCCACCAACTTCGGATGTTTGGGAGTCAGGCAAAGAAGTTTTCTGCAAGGGCTGGAGACACTGAAACATATCGCGTGGGTGGAATACGAAGTGTATACCGGAGGATGCCCGGCTTTTGCTCTTGCTGGAGGCATTTTTCTCGGTGGGAGGGAGGGCACGGTTTTCGCATCGGGCACGCCAGACGTATACAACCAGGTGGCTTTCATAGACTGCGCTGAAAGCAACAGCAGATCTTTTGAAGAGGCATCACGAAAGTATGGGGACACAATTTGGCGGATGGAGGCATGGGACGTGGAGTTAGCTAAAGCAAAAAGCCGGTTTCAAAATAGCCAATATGAGTGGCTGGATTAAAGACATTCGCGGGTAATTGATCCAGGAAACCAGAAAGTACATGATGGGCGGTTGGGAAAGCTTGCGGCTACTGCTGCCCTGTCAGGGGGATGCGCGACAGCGAGGCACATTGAAGAGTGAGGATTCAGCAAAGAGGGGTAATGGTTCCGCGGCGAGGGTGTGTGTCTGGTGATGTGGAAATTTGGACAAACCGTGTCAGAAAAAGTCACGATAACAACCCGTCAAAATGGCAAAGTATGTGCATCCATGACGTGCAGAATGAGATCATCAATGTAAATGGCAGAAATCTGATTTAGGAAACAATTAAGGGATGGGTTAAGGACGCTGAACATTTTGCCATTTTGGTGGATGAAAGCATAAGACATCAGCAAAAAAGAGCAAATTTCAGTTGTCAGGTGTTTATTGAAACACGGAATCAGAGAGAGTGGTGGAGGAATTCTTGCATTCACCCCAGCTGATGGACTAGACGCAAAACTCGACTCTTTTGCCCAAGCATCAAGCAGACGCGCTCAAGTCGTGTGCGGTATTGACCTGAATTTGTTTGTGTTGGGCCAGTGCTAGATTGGGTGCCTCAGTCAATTCTGGATGAACAACGGAGTCAAGAACTTTTTCATGAAGAGAGAGGTGCGCAAGCAGTTTATATAACACTGCCATGCTCTCTATGGCTTAACCTGGTGTTTGGTGGACTGTGTGCATAATGTAGATGCTGCCGCCTGAGTTTTTTGAGACGTTGAAAACACTGTACAAGTTTTATTTCGGGGTCAGTGGTGCCACGATCTCTTCTGAAGAAACAAAGCGGAACTTTCAACGCACAGCGCGCATGAGTGAAAGAGACTGAGTGACACTCGCTGGGCATGGCAAGTATGATGCTATCTGTGGCAGTGCACCAGGAGAAACTCTCCCGGCTATTATCCGCTACCCTGCGTGACACTGTTCGCGACAAGAATGCGAAACGGAGGACAGAGGCTAAATCTGTCAGTTCCCCCCCTAGTTGGATGAGCAGTGGTTTTCTGTTTGCAATTTATGATTTATTCTTTTGAGGATGTTTTTAGAACTACCAAATTCATGTCCGAATCGCGCTACACGTCTCCCAATTTTCGATCTCCTTGACAGCGGGATGACCTGGCCCAATCTGTGATCACGGCCAATCGGAGAAACGTCAGATGACGAACTGGCAGCAATCCGTAACAGGCAGGACATGTGCGTTAATACCGGGTAAAGGCTAACTGTAACGTATGTTGAGAAAAAGCGAACCCAAACAGCTAAACATCTTGGAGGGCTTTATTGTGGAGCCCCGATAGAAAGACAGGCCATGGGCAGTCATGGATGAACTGAAACTCAGTTCATTCTATCCCTGTCTTAGACAGGTTGTTAATGGAAACTCCGGCGAACCTTTCCATCGAAAGCAAATGGGTACTGGCAGGCTTTGCCAAGCCCTAAGCTCCTAATCACCCATCTTCCTTGACAAGCAAGTTATTCTGCCCATGGCTCGCCAGTTAATGGGGTCAGCGAGGAGAATTTTGTTGTGCAGAGAACTCCATCAAGTGTCGCCGGCTCCCTGAAGGTAGGCCAGAAGAGCGAAGAATGCCCCATTAACGCAACGCAGGTTTCCTATAATCCCTTGATGCGGCCTTACAAGACGCCGCTTCGGTGGACCGTCTACAAATTTGATCTCCATATCTCTCTGAACCTGCCCTGTAAACATCTGCGAGCTGCGAGCGCAAGTTTTTCTTGTCTGCGTCCCTTGAAGAGCTACCTGAGGAATAGCAGTGGGGATGGCCGACCAGTGACCTCACTTCTGGCGAATTTTACCCTCTGCGAGCACGTGCTTTGAGATCATCACAGGATATAGATGCTCTTCGCTCTCTCAACAACACACAGGCGCATTGTCCTGTTATGAAACGTAGTTAAGTGAACGATTTTTCCGTGTTGTCTTGTGTGCTTCTGCTAGGTTTTTGCATTGGTTTACAATGGTTTTTCTGTCACATTGTTCTTGTTTAGGTGGAAACTGAACTGATCTGCTGGCTGCCTGGATTTTTGGTTTTTCTTAAAGATTTTTAAGCATAGTTTGTGTGCACTTTTTGATACACTTTTTGATATCTATTATTTGTGGTTTTGATGTGGCCTACTGTTTTGTTTCTATGTTCTTGATTGTGACCTAAAATATAATATAATAATCTATTTGATGAAAGCATTTCTGACTCTTTGCCTGTTAAAATTAATTAGATAGTCTGGACGTTCTAAATCTGGCCGTCTTTTAGTCAGAAGTGTATTTGGAACCTTGGTATGGTTAGTTTAATTTGTCGTCTGCATGGTAGTGGTACCTGGTAGTCATCTGGCGCAAAACCTTTAATCACCACACACTTGAAGTAAAGTGAAGTGTTTCGGATTACACGTTCATCTATAACATGCTGCATCCATCTTTTTGACCTGTCGGGATGTGAACGCGCGCTTTGTGCGGCGTCCGTCAGAAATAGCCTACTGACAGATAATAATTACCGATCATTTGAAATGGCGCTTTTTATGTACGCCCAAAGACACCGTTAGAGAGCAAACGTGTAAACATATGTGACGATATGGTGGGGAGGTGTTGTAGTAGAGAAAAATGAGACTCATATGATATCACCCTAATTTCATAGCACCCTCAGTAAAACGCCGAGCACCCCCATAGCACCACCAGAAAAAAATCTCTGGCGCCGCCACTGGAAGTGCCAAGTACTAAAAATTGTGAGGTTATCCCAATCCCTGCGTACAACAAAGAGAGCTGGGATAAGAGCAGCTCATTTTAATGAATGAAACGTATGACTGTGATGTTTCTGTGTCCCAGCTGTCAGATCCCTCCGACCTGCCCAAGAACGCCTTCTCCATCTTCCTGCTGCTGGTGGAGCACCTGTGTGTAGACCACATCGACTACGCTCTGGAGATCGGCCTGTCGGGTGAGTCCAGCTCCTCTCTCTGCCCAAGAAGCACGACGCCGTTCACCATGTTTGGCTCTTGTCAAAATCTAATAATTTATATGAGCATCTGGACCTCATTCCACCGGTCCTGACGGGGATTGACAGCTTGGACGCATAAGGATCTGTATCCCAGTGATTAGGATCTGCTGATGTTACTGATGATCTCTCCGAACCTCACAGCGATCCCCTCGGCCGACGCCAAGAACGCCAACCTGTACTTCCTGGACGTGGTGCAGCAAGCCAACACCATCTTCCACCTGTTTGACAAGCAGTTCAATGACCACCTCATGCCTCTCATAAGGTCAGTGGAGGACCATGTTGGATCTGCTTTAGGGCTGGCGAGATGAATCCACGCCGAGGATTTTGATGCGGAGAATACGTAGACGTCAATATTTTAAATTGTATTTCTAAAACCCAAATCGTTCGATTCAATCAGTTATACAAATGTGTTACTTCAGTTTCACTAATGTTCCAAAAGACATTGCGGCTAAAGCAGTCTGCTGCCAAACAGGTTGCATGTAAAGATTCCCCAAGACCCAGACCTTAAAAAGCAGAGGAACACTTGGACCTTTGTTTGCTTTACAGCAGCACTACAACCATGCACATTAATCAATCAAATAATCAATAGGAAAATAATCATTAGTCATTGCTCTAATCTGTATCTGAACACATCCATATTCACTTGGAATTTTCTAATTCTGCCACTATTAGCTATTAACTTGCACATTGTCCCTGAAAGGTTTTCTAAACTCTTTGAACACGTGTGTCTCCAGCTCTTCTCCTAAGCTGACAGAATGTCTGCATAAGAAGAAAGAGACGATCGAACAAATGGAAGTCAAACTGGACACGGGCATAGACAGGTCAGTGAGCCGTGTGCACGGCGCGTCACCGAGACATGACCCAACGATCAACAGCCTTCAGCTGTCCGTTCACCAGCTCAGTTTCCTGCTTCAGCCCTTTATTGTTCCCACTTCTCCCCAGGACGCTGAACTGTATGGTGGGCCAGATGAAGCACATCCTTGCCACGGAGCAGAAGAAGACCGACTTCAGGCCAGAGGACGAGAACAACGTCATGATCCAGTACACCACTGTAAGAGAACTTAAACGCGTTGGCTAATTAATCAGGCTCAGGCTGTTAAGGTTCGCTCTAGTCCGTTTTCAGCTTCACTCAGACTAAAGGTTCTCAGTTCTGAAATACTGTTTATTTCAGAGAAGCTCTCTAAAATATAACGAGTGCCTGTTCTGTTCAGTCTACCTTCAGTCGTTTTTCCTCCAATAATCAATAATCAATCAACTATTGATCCTATATTTCGATTTATCGACAATGTACCAGCTGATCAGGTCATTTCCCTCGCATGCCTTCATCCCTCCCCTGTACACCGCCAGGCGTGCTCCAAGGTGTGTGCGTACGTGAGCCGGCAAGTGGACCGCGTGCGCAAGTCGATGGACGGCAAGAACGTGGACACGGTGCTGATGGAGCTGGGCGTGCGCTTCCACCGCCTCATCCACGAGCACCTGCAGCAGTACGGCTACAGCTCCATGGGGGGCATGCTGGCCATCTGCGACGTGGCCGAGTACCGGCGCTGTGCCAAGGACTTCAGGGTGAGAGGAGAGAGGAGAGGAGGAGGAGGAGAGGAGGAGGAGGAGGAGGAGGAGGAGGAGGAGAGGAGGGAGGAGAGGAGGAGGAGGAGGAGGAGGAGGAGGAGGGAGGAGGAGAGGAGGAGGAGGAGGAGGAGGAGGAGGAGGGAGGAGAGAGAGGAGGAAGGAGGGAGGAGGAGAGGAGGAGGAGGAGGGAGAGGAGGAGGAGGAGGAGGAAGGAGGAGGAGGAGGAGGAGGAGGAGGAGGAGGAGGAGGAGGAGGTAGGAGGAGGAAGGAGGAGGAGGAGGAGGAGGAAGGAGGAGGAGGAAGGAGGAGGAGGAGGAGGAGGAGGAGGCTAGGAGGAGGAGAGGAGGAGGAAAGGGATGGAGGAGTGGTTGAATCAGCAGGGGAAAATCGAATCGACTGTGTCAGTGTGTGGTTTACACTACCTGAACGCTAAGTCACGTGTAAGCTCTGATCACCATGTGGAGTTTTTATTTCTTTACTTGTATTTATTTGTCCTATCTCTAATCATTTCACTAGCATTTGACCATAGCTGGAAGTTATAAAGTATGAAAAACAGCATTACGTTGCAAAAGAAGGGCCTTGATAATGCTGAACGCATCCCAGTCAATAGACAGTAAACCCTGTTCCCCTCTCCTCCCCGGGCCGTCCCGCAGGTGCCCCTGGTGCTGCAGCTCTTCGACACGCTCCACGCCCTCTGCAACCTGCTGGTGGTCGCCCCCGACAACCTGAAGCAGGTGTGCTCCGGCGAGCAGCTGACGAACCTGGACCGGAACCTGCTGCACGCCTTCGTTCAGCTGCGGGTGGACTACCGGCCCTCGCGCCTGGGCCGCCACTTCAGCTAGTGGCCGAGTTCCAGCGCGTCGCCATCGAGACTTCCGTCCAATCGCATTAAGCCCAACCCCCTTCCTGACTCCATTCTCCCACACACAACACCCCCGCCCGCCCCTACCTTCAGACCGGCATCCAGGACCTTCACCTCTTCGATCGGGGATATGTGCATTTAGGGTTGATTGCCCCGTTCCCTCTCCCACCACCCTGAATACGTTTCAACTGTCATTTGACTGATTTTTCCTTGGTTTTTAGATACTAATTCAATTCTAAACAAAACTGTGGCAATTTTGTTTTGTTATGATTGTGCCAAATATAGTTCTGTGGCTGCACTCACTTAAAGGACCGTGTGGCCGCCGTCGTACAAAAGGGAAAGGCTAGACTCCAGCGTGCTGCACTGGGAACCACCAGCACCTTGTGAAGAAAGAACAGACACACAAAAACCTCGCCCCCCACCCCCCTCCCCTCCACCCCAAAGCACACGAGAGACACATGACCGCCCTCCCTAAATCTTGACCCGCTGACCCCCCTCGCAGAGACAGAGGTCAGGAGGTCATCACAGAGAGAAGTGTGATTTTGGTCGGGGTGGAGGGTGCTGAGCGGGTCTGTGGGAACCTCCTGGGAGAACCGGGTGGAACCCACCTCAGTATGAGACCACGGGGTCACAGGTCCGAACGACGGGGGCGCGGGGTAGTGTCAAGTGTCAATTGCGCAGATCAACACCTGCTTGTCCAGCAGCGCTCCGCCGGGTATGGACGGGATCAGCGTGGATTCCGGGTCAGGGCACAGCGCCGAGGTCGCCCTGCGCTGATGAGGGGAACACCATGTTAAGTGGACTTCTTCACACAGGGCTTACCGGGGAGTTCAATGTCAACAGTCTTCTGCATCATCCCGCCTGATCCCTGAAATTGTTTAGCTAAGCTACGCTGTTCCCAGTATACTGCTGCTTACCTTTTAATCAATGACTTATTAAACAAAACAAACGATCTCGGTGATTTTCGTCATTGTCTCGCTCGTTAATGTATGTAGCCGAAAACCATGAGCAGTAAATTGAAATTTTGACCCTTGGCAAATGTCACGGAAAAAATGGCCAAGATTATAAAAGTCGTCTTTTTCGGGGGAAGTAATCAAGTATTCATAGGGATTGTGGCCCCCCAGAGTAAAGTTCTTTCTTTGACTTCAGGAAGTGAGCGGAACATGGAGGATGCGCGGGGGGATTAGATGCGTGTGACTTGATGAAATGTGTGCGCTAGTCACGGGCTGGGGACGGCCACAAAGATAGAGGCGCCCAGGCTCACAGCTCAGTTCCAGCTGCGCGCTGGCTGCCGTTGTGTGGAAGGTACACACGGCGCTGTGCAAAGTCAAACAACATAATTAATTAGGCTAATATTAATATGATCAAATGCCACGTTAGAAAAAAAAATTCAATTCGCTCCGCGCCTAATCACAACTGTATAGCTTGTAAGAATTATTGTGTTAGGCTCCGACGCAAACAGTGGCTGTGCACAACAGTGCGCCTGTTCCAAACATTTGAAAAACTATTTGTTTTTCCGTGGCGATTATACTAGGAATGGGTCTGGGGGAGGGGAGAGGGACACAGTGATAACTGGTGGAGGCACAGGCTGGCCCCAGGGATTCCCAGCTGAGGCAGATGGGAAAGGGGGAGGGTGCTGGTCTTTGGGGTGGGTGTGGGGTGTGGGGGGGGGGGGGGGTGTTTGAGCAGGTGGAGGGGATTAGTAATACTGTCAACACTGGAGCGCTGGATAAGACTGTCCTCTCTTACTCGTCAGTTGGAGCACATATTCATACGCGTAAGATGCGCACACGTCAACGTACACAACAGGCCGGCTGAAGGCTGTGGCCTGGGGCGCGCCCCCTTCTGGTGGGCGCTGGTCCACCTCAAAGGAAAATATTTAGAAATGAAGAATTCAAATTCAATTTCGCCGTGCGCCGATCCTCATTTCTTCCTTGAGGTAACAAATGACCAAGTAAAGACAGAAATAAATACTCAGTATACATTGTCATTTCATGACGGGGTTCAATTCTTGTTTGTTTCCATTAATCCATAATGTACATTTAAAACATGATATTTGTGGTACATAACCTCAAACCTTGAAGAACCAAAAGGGTCTTGAAAAATTTGTTTTGAAAGTTACTTGACTTCTTTTAAAATGCACATAGGTTGGACACCCATTTAGGCTGGGCCCCTGATAACCGTTAATACCACCTACGCTCCTGGGGATAGGGGACACCAAATCCTAATCTCGCCTAGGGCACCAAAATGTCTAGAGCCGGCCCTGAGGCTCACTCAGTCCTGGGTCCGCGGACAGGGGAACCAAACTAGAAATAATGGTCAAATGGCTGAGGTGGAAAACTATTCCAACTACAGATGTCCGTTCATATTGTTCAGCTGGAAGATAATTAAGGTTCTTAACTGAAAGACAATAATCATTCCTGAATAATAATAATAAAAAAAGGCTACATGGACTATCGAAAAAATTACATGAAATGCATGTTGGAACTCCTTCATAGTAAGTTAGGAAATTCCTTTCTTAGATGGTGTAATGTGGTGTGATGTGTTCAGGAAAGATTAACCGCTATCCTCAAATATGGATTAAGAACAGCCAGCCATCCAAATTGTTGCATAACCACTTAAAGTGACATCATTTTTTCAGCCAAAAGTCCCAGATTGCGTCACCATGTTTTAAGAGGCTGTGAATATATTACTTTGTATCGCCATGGTAACACCATGGTATGCATTTCATTCGTAACCTCACCTTTTAATAAGATGAAGCCTACCCTCTGCTATGTTTTTACACTCAGGTTAGGGTAAGATATTTTAACTAGAATACATATCAGTACATATCTGGTATCCATCACCTTGACTAACCAATTCATTACCCATCCTCTACTTCCTGTTTTGTCCTCTGCTTCCTGTCTGTCCTCTGCAAGAGTAACCAGCCTTTACTTCGTGTTTGTCCTCTGCCAGAGTACCCAGCCTCTACTTCCTGTCTGTCCTCTGCCAGAGTACCCAGCCTCTACTTCCTGTCTATCCTCTGCCATATTACCCAAGCCTCTTCTTCCTGTTTGTCCTCTGCCAGAGTAACCAGCCTCTACTTCTTGTTTGTCCTGCACCTCTACTTCCTGTTTGTCCACTCTGTCTACGCACAGCGCAGGTCCTCGAACGTGACCACAAATCCCGGCTCGGTGCATCCGTTCGCCTGGTAGCCGTCCCTCCCTCTGCCGCTGGAGCCCTGACAAAGCATTACAGCAGTCAATCCATGTCAACAACAGCTTTGCTTAATTCCAGCTAAACACGTTTAAGCTAAATCTTCACCTAATGATGCATAATGATTAGCACTTGTTCTTTGGGCCACTGCCGGCCCGCGTTTCGCCCCACATCAGGAGGAAGGCTCTCGTATTGTGTGCGTGTAGACCTAAATAGGTTCCCCTCTCCTCATCCAAATACAGGAGCGATAATATCTCACCCACAGCCCCACACACACAAGAGGGTGCAAACATGAAGATGAAGGCGTACTTCGATGCAGAAAGATGTGTTTTGATCACGATGAGCCACTCACATAACGCTGATTATCATGTTTTCACTCTAAAGGTGAGCACCACAGTCCACTGCTCCATAAACAGAGTAGAACTCTCCATTGTGATCTTCTCTCTCAGCTGTTCTCGGGGTCGTGGCTCTATGGGAGAGAAGAGGCTAATGGGGAAGGAAACACACTACCAGGCTTCCTAATGGTGTACAGATGCCGGCCTGGCCTTGACCTCCTGCCCACACCATGCCCGGGCCGGGCCGACCAAAGGTGCCCAGCCCACCTCTCGTCCCGGCATCCCGGAACTGCCCCGGTGTGCCGGCTTTGAGCAGTGCCAGCTCTTTCTCTCCTCCACTAATACTCTGCTTGCTCTCTCTTCCGACACCAGGGCTGGCTTTGCCTTTGCCATTTCGCTGGGGCTAAAACTGAGCTTTCCCTATAATCACCCACAACCAGGCCCGCGTTTGATGCTGCTGAATCAATGCCTGCCTCTTTGTTCCTGCACCCCATCCCTCCGCCTCGCCCATAGAAAAAAAGAAACTCTCTCCCTCTCTCTTAATACTCCACCCATTGTGGGAGCGCTTTCTGATGCCGGCTGCTGGCTCCGCGCCCGCCGTGCCTGCGCCTGCCTCACTCGCTCGCTTGCTCTTGGCTCGGCTCGCGTGTTTGACTGCTCCGCGGGACCAGACTGGCACTCTAGCAGAGGGCTCCGTGGTCCGCACATAGCATCCACTAAACACATCTCTGTGTGAGGGGCCCGCTCTCGCTCGCTCTCTCACAAGGAGCAGAAAGGTATCAGCGTCGCTTTGCGTGGATGAGCATTGATGGTTTTTTTAAGGATCACATGTTTTAGTAAACAATCCGTCCCCCAGATGAGGCATAGTGTATGCACACAGACACACACACACACACACACAGACAAACACACACACACACACACACACACACACACACACACACACACACACACACACACACACACACACACACACACACACACACACACACAGTAGTGTTTACACTTGGTGGTACTCCATGGCAATTGGATACACCCTACAGACATTGAATACACTACATTAGACTTTTTTTAATCACACTTTCGAGGGTGCAAGGTAAGGAGGGAGCAGCTAAACAACCAGGGGGGGGGGGGGGGGGGCGCAGCAGATTGAAAGAGGTTAAACGGTTGAACTACAGTGCTAAACACATGCGCTCACTGGGCAAACAAACATCTGTTACAACTGCAGGCTCTGCGATGGTCCTCCCAAACCAGTGATGTTGAACCAAACCCCGCTATGCTTGTCAGGAGGGGAGACGTACGGTCTTCTCTCCCCTCCACTGAAGATGAAACACGGCAGCAGCAAAGCGTGCGCGTTTGTCTAATCAAGCTATTGCCTCGGGGCGCACTGGATCTAAATGAAAAGAGCTCGAGTGTTGCCAGCCTCTATTTTCGCTTCAGACGGGGATTGTCTGGCTAGCGCTGGATGGTGCCAGCATGCAGTAGTCGTGGCGCGCAGCTAGGGGGCACTAGTGCTCCAGTGTTGCTCTGCCTCCCTCCGCGGAGCACTGTTCTCCCTCACGGCTCCTCGCAATGGGGATCTGCCTGAGGGGGGGAAATGTTGCTCTTTTAGGTCTGTGAGCCCATATCCCTTAATCCCCAGCCATGATTGACAATCATGATTTAGGGTATATGGTGTCCCATTCTAATCCACGAGCAATGATTTCATTTGCATACCTTCCATGCGTGGCCTCATTTTGGAAGAAACGGCAGCCTTTGTAAGCGATACAGAAAGACAGCGACAGAGGGGAAACCGAAGAGAGCGAGTGCAAGATAGAGAATAAGGAGCAGAAGAACGGATTTTTTTTTTATGACAGTCTTCATGTCGCCTTCTGTGTGTGTGTGTGTGTGTGTGTGTGTGTGTGTGTGTGTGTGTGTGTGTGTGTGTGTGTGTGTGTGTGTGTGTGTGTGTGTGTGTGTGTGTTGGTTTTTTCTAGTCTAGTAGGCCAAAACACCTGCCATGGGTAGCACAAACAGGTGTGTGTGTGTGTGTGTGTGTGTGTGTGTGTGTGTGTGTGTGTGTGTGTGTGTGTGTGTGTGTGTGTGTGTGTGTGTGTGTGTGCGTGTGTGTGTGTATGTGCACAAAATATACATATATATATATATTTACTATCTTTATATATATATATATATATATTAATATCTGTTTTTATATATAATATATATATATATATATATTATATTATATATATATTATATATATCTGTATATATTATATATATTATATATATATATATATATATACTATTATATATATACACACACATACATATCTATTTATTTTATGACATTTATTTATATGCATATACATATTTATAGACACACAAATAATTGCATGCTAGCACTGCAGAGATGAGTAGTAAACAGCAGAACATTAGAACATGTCGACATGTAGGGAGACGGAAGCGAGGGAGGATGCGGAGGGAAAGACGCTCCCTCACACGTTGCAAAACTAAATTGGTATTTGCAAATTTTATAACCAAGTCGGGCTTAATTATAATCATGGGAGTTTGGGAGTTACAGCATAATCTTTAGAATGTATTAAACGTTACCCAGAGCGCACCACAGTGAAAAAGAAACAAATACAAATACGTACAATTATATCCCCGTCATTAGGCCCAGGGGACTGTGAATCAAATATAATGCTCAGTGTTTGCTGCGTCCTGCGAGGCCCTACTTCCTTGTTTACGTCTGCCGGGGCTGCGGGGAGGAAGTGATGCACGCTGGAATGAAAGGTCGGCAGGGTCACGGCGGAGGAGGAAGTAGAGATGTGAAAAAAATGGAATTTAATTAGAATATTATTTATTTATTTTACCCGCTAATTTATTTTGATAGAAGATTACAGTTAATTATTATTCGTTAGGAACATTGGGGTGATGAGAATTCCCATTGAACATCGAATTATAAAACTATCTGAGTGTAGGAATAATAAACGTTTGTCTTTTATCGATTTTTTTTATTGCATAATTTATTTGCACATTATTAGTTGAAAAAATGTATGCATCGGGATAAAAACGGATTTGGATGACATCATAGCCTTATCACAAGGTGTGACGCTACATCACACAGTTACCTTCTTTAAACACAGACATCCAAACCATTGATGCTACCGCAATTTACTCACACATCATCATACTTCTATTCCATACATCTAGGCTATAACTTTTCAGCCAGAAATGCTGCTATGCTGTGTGTATCTTGGGCCAATCCCCCCAGGCTAAGTCATCAACGTAACCGAGTGCTTACAATAGTGAGGTGTCGTCTCTCTAAGTAAGCACCACACCCTGTTCCGTCCCTGAGTGACTGCAGACACCGCCTCCCTCCACTGGAACATTAACAGCCTGATAATCTGCTCTTATCTCCAGTGTGCTTAGCGCCTGGTTAACAGGCAGCTGGCCTGATGGGTCTCCACAACTAGAATTGGTGGACAGAGCCAGGAGAGAGAACGCCCAACGCAAAAATTATTATTGATTTAATATACACGGGTTGTTGGTGTTTTACACCGGTGATCTGTTTTGAATAAATAATGCTGCCATGATAATGGAGAAGGTTATGTGTACATGGTTGCTATGGGAAAACCATCCATAGTACCCAAGACCTTGTCACCTTGAACCAACCATCCCCACTTCTTCCCTTCCTCCTTCTCACTTCCTTGCTACCTTCCTTCCTTCCTTCCATGAGGGAAGGAATCCGTCTCAGCCTAGACCTGCCCGGACACGTCATTGGGAGGAGCGGGATTAACCAGCCTCTGGGTGTGGGTGGTGTGTACTTTAGCATCAACACACACACACACACGCACACAAGCACACACGCACACACACACACACACACACACACACACACACACACACACACACACACACACACACACACACACACACACACACACACACACACACACACACACACACCATCATTGTCCCACCTCCATGGGTTGTCCCACCCCCTCTGCAATTAGTGGTGTTTACCAGGCCTGCCCTAATTGATTCCCACTCTTTATCTCTTTACTTCCCTAATTTTGTTATTAAGTGTAGAGCGGGAGAGGCAATGAAGCTCCTATTTTTTTTTCATTTTGAGAAATTATACTCTTGTACTTGATCCAGCTAACAGGATTTTCTTAAATTACTTTATAAAAGACCATCTTTTAACTTTCTTCTTTCTTTCTCTATCCATTCATTAGCCGGTCTGCCTGAAGGCCTGCTCACATCAATTTCTTGGGTTAAAGTTACAAACTTAGGAGGCTCAGCTCGACGCTCATGGTGGTTCATGGGCGAGAGAGAGAGAGAGAGAGAGAGAGAGAGAGAGAGAGAGAGAGAGAGAGAGAGAGAGAGAGAGAGAGAGAGAGAGAGAGAGAGAGAGAGAGAGAGAGAGAGAGAGAGAGAGAGAAGGAGAGAAGGAGAGAGGAAAAGAGAGAGAGAGAGTTTTGGGGGTGGATTGGGGCTGAATTATTAATTTCCCAAGTATTAGAAAAATAAAGAGATTGAATTAAGAGTATTGGTCTTCTGTTATCCAGCATGGTTAGCCTCAGGGACTGACTGTGGTGGAGGACATTATGCAAATGCTCGCTCTCTCACACACTCTTTCTCTCTCTCACACTCTCTCTCTCTCTCGTGCCTCTTTCTTTCTCTATTTTGCTATCTTACGTTTTTACATTGTCACCCCCTGCCAGTCTTATTCTCTCTCTCTCTCTCTCTCTCTCTCTCTCTCTCTCTCTCTCTCTCTCTCTCTCTCTCTCTCTCTCTCTCTCTCTCTCTCTCTCTCTCTCTCTCTCTCTCTCTCTCTCTCTCTCTCTCTCTCTCTCTCTCTCTCTCTCTCTCCCCTCTCCCACTCTTCTCTTGCAGTCAATCTCTGCTCCACTATAATCTCTGCCTCTCTTTAATCTTTATCAGTCAGCAGAGACAGAGAGCACTGTCTCCTGTCAAAAAAAGCTCTCGTCCTCTCTCTCTTCCTCTTTCTTCTCTTCCACTCTCTCCTCTCTTCCTCCCTCTCTCTCCTGCCCTCTCTTCGTCTCCCTCTCTCTCTGCCTCGCGCCATTTCTTTCATCTTTTATTCAGTTCCTCATTCATGAAGTGTTGATTACATTCCCAAAATCTCCCCAACCAAATTATAGGAAAGGAAGGAGGAGGCGAGAGTTTCACTTCATAAACCAAGGTTATGAAACTTGTTCCAAACGCTCTCTCTGTCTCTGTCTTTTTGTCTCTCTCTGTATTCCTATCTCTCTCTCTCTCTCTCTCTCTCTCTCTCTCTCTCTCTCTCTCTCTCTCTCTCTCTCTCTCTCTCTCTCTCTCTCTCTCTCTCTCTTCTCTCTCTCTCTCTCTCTCTCTCTCTCTCTCTCTCTCTCTCTCTCTCTCTCTCTCTCTCTCTCTCTCTTCTCTGTCTCTTTCCTTCCTCTCTCTTAAAAAAAGTAAGACTTCCAGACGTTACCAAATCCCCCCCTTCCCTTTATGGATCCTTGGATTCAACTTCTCCTCAACCTAATGTAAATAGTCCTCCAAACCCTGGGAATAAATTGAATGCGTATTCACTGTACGATAGGGAATTAAGATCGGTTCAAATACAGGTTGAAGGCATGAAATAATGTAATAAGCCCGTCTGAATTAAAAGATAAACCTCTGGTATTGTAGGGGAACGGTTTTCTAAGAGGAACAGCAAACCAATGAGCAGAAAGGAGCATTTCCTGGAGCCTCCATCGGGGAAACAAGGCCCCAAAGGGCTGATGGGACAGGAGCATGGCTGGGCGCCGTAGCACCTGGGACAAGACATCCCAGGAACCGTGTCGGTTAGGTTCAGCAAAACAAGGTAAGGGTGGGGATGATGAGCAGGGGAGGGGGTCTTGTTTCAGCGGTACGCGTGACACTAGAAACATGAGAGACAGGTTTGGCCGTCGGTAAATATTAGCTCCATCCAGGGGACGTGGATGTGTTCTCTTTGACAGGCTCATTGCTTATTCACGCGCAGATGTTTCCACGTGGAGGAGGAGGAGGAGGAAGAATGAAAGGCCAGGGACAGTGGTGGCGGCGGTGGTAACAGTGCTCTCGGAGGAGCGGGTAATTGGCCCCTCGACGGTAGCAGAGCCCCTCTCGCACCCCTTTGCCATCCCCTCCCCTCCCCTCCGCCCTCCCTCCCTCCCTCCCTCTCCCCTCTCCCTCTCATGTCTCAGCGCGGCCGCCTCGCTCCCCTCTCTCCCCAGATCTGATAAAGGTAAACGTGTAGCAAATTTGTCATTTGATGAGGGAGGATTTCCACAAACAGAGCTGACATGACGAGCCTGTGATCTGCCTGTATGAGAGTCAGCAGGGGCCCAGCCAGCCAAAGATCTCAATCCTCCCTCTGCCACATCCCCCTCACTCACTCTCTCCCTGTCTGTCTCTCTCTCTCTCTCTCTCTCTCTCTCTCTCTCTCTCTCTTACACACACACACACACACACACACACACACACACACACACACACACACACACACACACACACACACACATCACACACACACACACACACACACACACACACACACACACACACACACACACACACACACACACACACACACACACACACACACACACACACACACACACACACACACACACACACACACACACACACACACACACACACACACACACACACAGTACCACAAACACACAGACTACCACACACGTACAGATTTGGCTGTGTGCACATTGAGCCTCAGCTTGGTAATTGGTGCCTGCCATCCATATCTCCCTCCTGCGCCGAGTCCCTTCGCTCCGGTGCCGTCTATCTCACTCTCTCAGAGCCAGCCTCTCCTTCACTTCACCACCTCAACCTTCCTCTCCTCCTTCTTTCTTATTTCCCCCCCCCCCCACCCACCTCCATCTAATAAAACGGGGCCCCGGCCCCGGCCCCCGCCCCCCACCACACACCACACACACACACACACACACACACACACACACACACACACACACACACACACACACACACACACACACACACACACACACACACACTGACTCTTTCACTTATCTCCGAGTTCCATGCCTACACGCCGTTCAATTATCCCCGCGCACCTAGCTCCTCGCCCACCTACCCATGCGAGAAAAGGATGTATTCTTATGAATAATAACTCGACTGCCTACGCTTTCAGGTGACAAGTGAAAGGTGAAGGGTCAACAGGACTGGGGGGGGGGATAGAGTCCCAAGACATATACAATACCAGGTGCTTTCTTTGTATCATGAGGGGCTGTGTGATTGCTCATATCCCCAGTTCCCCCTCAAAGACTCCCAGGGTCAGAGTCACGGTGGCCCGTTCAGCTCGCTCAACCAGAAAACCACCTCTATTAGCGGCAGCCCACTCAGCAGCAGGAGCCTCTCAGCGGCTATTGACACGCCGTGTCAAAGAGATGAGGAAACCTCCTATAGTCCGTAAAGAATGCATCTTCCCTCACTCCACACTCTCCTCCTATCCCCAATCGACTTCCATCCCTATTGAGTCACTGCCTCGCTCTTCCTCTCGTTTGCGCTCGCCACACATACACCCTCCTCTCTCTCTCTCTCTCTCTGTCTCGCTCTCGCTCTCACTCACTCCCTCACACTCTCTCTATTAGTTAGTCATTTTTCTTGCTGTCCATCTGATTGGAGCGGGAGTCACTGGGTTCAGCTTATCACTCAGGGGTAATGGCCCTCCCTCTGCCCAGTCCCATGACTCTAATCCTGGGACTCAGAGACCCAAGCTACTGCCCGCCCTGGGCTTCAGGCTCCCTTGACTGGGAGTGGACCATGTTAACCCCTTTATACCCCACCCCCCTCGCTCTGTGTGGATGGAGAACCCCAGGAGATATCTTCCAGCAAAAGAAGGGAAGCCTATAAACTCACATCTTCTTTTGTCCATCCATCCATCTATCTATTCAAATTGGTACAGACCAATTTCTCCAGAACAAGAAAATACCTTCCTAGGCTCTCATCATTTCTCGGCATCTCTGGTTCTCGGGGTATTCCACTTGCTTAACTTAAGTCAGCGTTGAGTCGACCCACCTGTAGTCTCTGGACAGCTCCCCATCCATCAGAGCACAGCACTGTCACTGAGTGAGTGATGATGACATGCGATGTTCAGAATGGGATGAGGGAGCGTTGTCCAGGGAGGACAACAGAAACGCTGGGGAGAACATACCTGAAGTTTGGACGCAAAAATGTTCTTCCTGTGCGAGGGCTGCTGGGGTGGTGGGCTGAGGGGGAGCGCTGAAGTTTGTTAATGGAGTGTTTTCTCTGCACACAAGTATCTCAGCTTTGAAAGCCAAGCCCTCGGGCAGAGGACTCGGAAAGCGCAGGGAATCAGACATGCACAATCGGTTCCACTCCTTAAATCTCCTTTAGAATCATATCTATTTGAGCAGCTTTTCCTTAATTTATTTCTCTATCAGTTAGTGGGTTGTGATCTGGCGAAATGCTTTTGGAATAGAAGGCACATCGTTGAATGGAGAGGGCTCCATTTTCTTTCTCTCATTTATTCTTTCCATTTCCTGTTCCCTAGTTCCTATTTCTCTACCTCTCTCTCGCTCTCTGTCCCTCTCTGTCTATCTCCCATTCTGTCTCGCTCTCTCTCACTCTCACTCTCTATCTCACACTATTTTTCCCTCTCTATCTCTATCTCACTCTCTCACACACACACATATTCCCTATCTCTCCCGCTCTTCCCGTACCCTCCATTGAGGCATCGTCGCCTTTGACTAATTAGCCTATCACGCTTGCTGTCTGGTCCTTTACGGTTGGAGATGTTTTGACACGTCTCTCTCGGCTCACTCACTCCACTGGCACTGTGTCTCTCCCCGCTATGATTAAGAATATTCTGGAAATAAGCAAACGCCAAGAGTCAGCAAACGGCGATGGTTTCACCAGTATTGCAGTGCAAACAGAAGGTTGCCATGGCATGCGATGCTCACTGCGCGACCATGGTGAATGTGTGAGAGGTTCAGAGAAGGTACTGTGAAATTATAAGGGGACAGGTGGTGGAGGATAACAACATAGCAGTCCCACTGGCGATCTGACAGAACTCGCTTTCCCAGAGTTCATTGTGTGCAGGTGCCTAAGCCAGCTCATTGTAGTCGGAGAAACTGCTTTTGAAGAGGACCGCAAATGAACACCAGCTGCGGAGTAGTATGTTGTGTTCAGAACCAGTACCTGACTTCTTTGAGGAGAGCAGTCTGTTGTTGAAACCGATTTTTCTGAGGCTGATCTGTTGTTCTTCCACTGATCCATGGTGACAAAAGCTGTCCTGTTATTAAGTTAAAGGTTTAAGTGGCAAAGTGTCTTTCTGTCAGAAACTTCTCAATAATACTCAACATTCAATTTAATATTAAGCTCATCGTAATATACAACTCACCTCAAGAGTCGATGGCCAGAATCAATTAAAGCAAACAGGCAAGTATCTAGTCGTTGTTAAGCCTTAGATCATTTAATTGCATTGTTGTTATCAGGCCAGGTTCACGCCATGGAAACCGTGATGCTCTGTCCCACTGAGAGGCCTTCTGCTCCTCATTTGTCCTGCCGAGGTGTCTCGTCCAGGGGGAGGAATGTGTGTCACTGTATCACTGTAATAGGCTGTTCTGATGGCATCTTCGTATTTAACTCTATTTCTCAGAGGGCCTCACTACATATGCAGATGCAGAGGCTGACTGATGGTAGTCAAAGTATGCTGTTACGTTGAATAAAATAGTTTGAAACCATTGAGGGAATTTCAAGCATTCTTGGCTCAGTATTAAGCCATAGATTATGTTTCAAAAATTCACAGAGATTCAGGGACAAACAAATACAACAAGACCCACGGACATGAACTGGTTGGGATTGGACTTCTGATGCAAACAACAGGGAACATCCCTTTTTTGTCGTTAGCCTCATAGTATAATTGTCATATTTTGGCCAAATTGTGCTATCTAACCTTACTCTACTCTCCTAATGTGCTGATTCACTGTGCCTCATTTGCTTATATCCTAAGCCAATCCAATTGCTTTTTACATTCCATAATCACAATCTGTCATCGATTTGGCTGAGGCATTTTCTATGCTAAATACAAGGTGAACCTTAAAATATGACTTGGGCAATCATGCAATGAAACTAAAAATGTTATTTTACCTTACTGGAGTAAATAACTGTATCATCTTAAAGGTCCCATGACATGCTATTTTATGGATGCTTTAATATAGGTATTAGTGGGCCACTAACACAGTATTCAAAGACGTTCCTGAAATTCAGCCGTGGTGCAGAGTTACAGCCACTCCGAGCCAGTCGCACATTGAGCTTCCCCCAAATGCACTGTTTTGGTGTCTGTAGCTATAATGCAATGAGGAGCGAGGTGGGTCAAGGAGGAGGGTGGGGGTGTGGCCCTGAGCAGCTTGCAGCCACGGTACCATGTGCTCTACTTACAGTGGATGTATCGCAATGGCAAGGCGCACACAGCCTTTATCCGTGTTCTGTAAGTATTCTAGAACACACGGGAGTCCCGGAGCGCTATATCTAAATAATATCATATTATACATAGATATCTATATCATATAATATATATTATCACGGCCAAAAGCTGTGTGAGCCGATATTATGAATCTCAAACGACCGCGTTGGGTTCTCCGACGTTCCTGGTTCTTTCACGTCCACATCAATCTGAAGTAGACTGAACCGCGACATGGAGGAGAAAGGGATTGTTGCCGGGCAGCGCTTAGGCACCTCCGCCTCCTGCAGCGCCAAGGTGGTGGTCCCTCGGCAGCGGTCCCTCGGCAGCGGTCCCTCGGCAGCGGTAAGCGGGGCTCAAGCGGCAGACATTGGCGGCCAACAATCCCTTTCTCCTCCATGTCGTGGTTCATGTTCTTGGGGGAGTCCAAGCCAAAGTTCCTTTCCCCCAATTCCTTTCTTAACCATGGCTGAGATTACCCCCACTACAGTCTCATTGTGGATATACAAGAGACGTCAAAGAACCGACAGAAAACACTTGCGTTACAGTGTGTGTAATCACACACACACACACACATGTGGCGCTCGCACGGTCGTGTCTCATTGGCGGGCCAAATTCTCTGGGCGGGCAAGGCGGAGAAAGGGGAGGAGCTTAGATCCTTGATGACGACATATGGGACCACATTCCAAATCAGCGCGCACCTGGTCACAGCTACAGCACCCTGAACCACGTGGATTTCGTGAGCTCTGAACTCTGAAGCCCGCCCATGTGGAGATTCTTAGCGTTACCAATGTTAGCCTAGCTGTGGGTGCCACACGCATCAGGGTACCCACGTGCCCCCCTCTGCTAGTTGGGGGGAGTGGAATGGGGGGGGGGTGAAGGGATGTGCTCCTGGCACCCAGTGGTTCCCCACAATCCCCCCTTAAAAAATGCAACACAGGGCGTCGTTGACAGAAAGAATGTGTCAGCCCACCAACGTCTACGGACCACCCACCTCCCCCATCTCCCTCCCGACGCCTCACCACCCACACCACCACCGCTCCCACCCCTCACCCCGACTCGGCCCCCCACCCTACGTCCCCACGGACCTCCACCCACCAGACCCACCAAGTGATTAGTTGGGGATTAAAATATTTGCTGTGCAAATATCTGCCTTGGCTGTCTGACCTGACACCACAGTTCAAAGACACAAGCTTAAGCAACTCTTCTCTTTACTTGACACACCGTCAAGATGTCCGCAGACTGGCATCCTTCCCCTCCCCGGACGAGGTCTTCACTCGAGATCAGGTCTGCTGGCTTGAAGGTTCACATCTCATGAGGGGGGCTCAGATGTTTAGGACAATGCAGTCAAACTCAAATGAGCCAGAAGTACAGACATGCGTGTACTTTTGATTGATTTACTTGAATTGGAATTGCACGAAGTAGTTCCTTCACTAAAGCTAGCTTTTTTAAATGGTCAAGACATTTGAACTGATGTTGGTTGGCAGGCTATTCCATAATCACTCATCATGATTATGTATTAGATTCAAATCTTTGAAATACATTTTGACAACATATTTGTTACAGGAAGCTTGGCCATACTGTCTGACTTACCAACTGATTTGCCAGCATAACAACACAGACACTTGGTTCATAGTGAGGTAGATAGCCAGGAACAAGCAGACCCGTGGACATTACTTCAATAGCGGTCGCTGTATTCACATGTACACCAGCCCGAACCTGTCATACTGTGGCCTCAAACAGCACAAACAGTGCTCAGCACGTCCTTTTGACGTCTACGCCAGGAACTTTTTCCTAGTTTCTGCCGTCATGGGCTGAACATGAAGCAGACATGTTGCCAACTACATTATTGCCCCTCTGTGTCAAACACCGCTGCCTCCCCTTGAGGCTTTCCACCACTCAGCAAACACAGGCTCTGAGACTGGGGCCCTTCCACCCTCCGCAGACTTCACCTCCATTCCACACAATGCAGCCTGCAGCGGCACCGCGGAGCGCCGGACTCCGCTCTCCGGCCGGTCGTGTTAGTCCTTTATTACCCTCCGCCTCACGGGGCTAATATTGTTTTGCTTCCGACAGTCAGTTGGCACGGAGTGTTCTTAATTCCGCACCCCCCCCCCTCCTACCTCCACCTTGTTCTTTGTGCCACGTAAGGGCCGGGGCAGACCAGCCCTGTCGGCAAAAAAGCAAAAAAGGTGTAATTACTTTTCTGTTGAATTAATTAAGACGGGAAAAAAAGGTGGAAGAAAAAAAGAACCTTTGCTTGGGGGGAGCAAAGTGTGGCGGGGCTGGAAGGCGGCGAGCCTGCGGGGACGGGCGCGGGGCGGCCAGGGGAGAGAGGCACAGCGTACTGCCAAACTGGAGGATTTAATTTAGAGAGGCTCTCCTGGAGGCCTCACAAGGACCACTCAGAGGGCCTTAATGGGACCCGGCTCACAGCCATCCATCACTGTCACGCCAGCGGCCCCGCCACCCCTCCAGGTGCCGGGACGGTGCACTGCTGCATGGCATGTGGACCCGGGGCCCTACGGTCTGTGGACTGGAGGGACCAGGATGGGGGCCTTCAAGAAATAGCATGAAAAAGAGAATGAGAATAGAGAGAGATGATGGAGGAGGGGCCTTGGAATAAGGCTTGTACGTTGTGATGCCGTTATTAAAGTCATTAAACTCCTAATAATCAGTTGCATTGATAATTAGGGGTTTTATCTCCTTTTATGTTGGGGTTTTTTGTAGGATGTTTACAGACACAATAACTATAGTTACTGTGTCCTATAGTAGTTTGTCAGTACTTTTTGTCAGAGTCCCAATTCTGCTGCCTTGGACTGATTCTCATCTGATAGCGTATGAACTGATCGCTATTGGCAGTGGGAGCAGAGAAGGAGAGAAGACGCAGCCTTTGGTGCTGCTGTGCTCCGAGAGGTTCCAGACTTAATGCCGGGACAATGGCAACTTGAGTCAGCGCTGTTTGATTCCCGCTCTTGGGACGCATCCAGGACTTTTTTGACCAGCTTTTATTTTAGTCTTATCTCGATCCAACAATGCACAATGTTGTGTGGGAATGTAACAGAACTGGGGGGAAATGGATCACATTCCATTGTGATCCATTTTTGGGAATATTCAAGTATACAGCAGTTAGCCTTTTCTTCTTGTAAACTTCCCAATTCTGTTTTGAAGCCTAATCTGCTCATGGCTATATGGTGTACTATAAGAAGTACTATCTGGAGTACTATATGATGTACTATACAGAGTACTATACAATGTACTATGCAGTGTTCTATATTAAGTATTATATGGTGTATATGGTGTACTATATGGAGTACTATACATTGTACTATATGGTGTACTCTACGTTGTACTATACTGTGTACTATATGGAGTACTATACAGTGTCCTATATGGAGTCCTATACGGTGTACTCTGGTGTACTATACGGTGTACTATGGAGTATTATACAGTGCACTATGGTGTACTATACGTGTCCTATATGGAGTACTATACGGTGTACTATATGGAGTTTTATACGTGTACCATGGTGTACTATACGGTGTACTATAGTGTGTACTATATGGTGTACTATACAGTGTACTGTGTTCTGGTGTACTACACGGTGTACTATTCATCCTTCTCCCTCCATCCCGTCCACTCCCCAGCTGGGGGAGAAGTCTCCGGGGACCGAGCAGGGAGCCAGGGACGGAGTGAGCGGGATGCGTTCACGCTGTGTGCAGTGAGGTTTGTTTTTCTGTGTTTTCTCTGCTTCTGGCAAATGGCGGCTGGGGGATGGGTCGGGTAGCGCTTTGTGAATAGGCCCGCAACATCCAAAGTGTGCATGACGGAAATATCGCCAAATTAGATGTCTCTTCTAATCCCTCAGGAATATGAATTAGGCGGTGGTGAATCGCTCCTCAAATGAGTAGGTGTTTTTGAGGAATGAACGGCAGCGCACTAACACACAAGCTGCAGCGAGTAAACAACCATCCACAATGAAGATACAAAAAGCACACACACACACACACACGCACACGCACACTACCACACACACAGACACACACTACCACACACACACACAAACAGACACACACAGACACACTACCACACATACACAAACACACACACACGCAAATACACACACAGACACAAACAAACACACACACACACACACACACACACACACACACACACACGCACACACACACACACACACACACACACACACACACACACACACACACACACACACACACACACACACACACACACACACACACACACACACACACACACACAGGGGGGTGCATGCAAGGCTGTCAGAAGAAGATGCCAATGAGATCTAAGACACTACATTCAGAAGAGCAAACAATGAGACTGGGGCATTGTAGACGGGGGGATTTTCTCTCTCTTGTTCGTTACCTTTGGCTGCTCGTGTTTGTGTGTAAAAACTCTTTTGAAATGGCGTTGGCTTTTGTAGTGGCTTAGTTGCATTGGTTGAGTTTGTACTTGTGTGAGTGTATTTATATCAAGCTTTTTGTTCCACACTGAAGTATCCACCATTTATTTTTGGGGAGTTGGGGGTGGGTGGTAGGGGGGGGGGGGGGGTGTATTTGTTGTGTAGCTACGAAGATAAAGGGAAACAAACCTAAACAAACTTAATAAAAAAAAACACACGCATACACACACATATACGCACAACTTTCAACCACTTTGATGCAAACTGTAAAAAATGAAAGCAAAAAAGGATCAACAATAAAATAAAATGCTAATGGGAGCCAATATGTTTCTTGTGGTCACAGCCAATTACTGAATGATCAAAGTAGATAGGACTGCAGCCGGTGGGTTTGTCACTGTGGGCGATGCAAAGAGCTGGTGCTGAACTAATACCTCCAGCCGCTCAGGGTGGAGAGACACTGCTACCGGGTGGTCAGGCAGCCTGTCCACTCTCCCAGTGTCTGTCTGTCTGTCTGCCCACCCACAGTATGGATATGTTCAAAAGCCCTACTAGGACATGGATCACTCACTGGTTCTTGACTCTCTCTCTCTCTCTCTCTCTCTCTCTCTCTCTCTCTCTCTCTCTCTCTCTCTCTCTCTCTCTCTCTTGTCTTCTCTCTCTCTCTCTCTCTCTCTCTCTCTCTCTCTCTCTCTCTCTCTCTCTCTCCCAGTTGTTTTTGGTGCATACATGTAAAAACTCATCAGGCTGCAATATGCAGGGAGGGCTGACATCAGGGACCGATGCCAAAAACATTTTTTATAAACAACAGTTTGTACGGTGGCCCGTGATGTAATCTACAAGTGTGCAGTGTTTTAATAGCACTATCAACGTGTAAGATCAATAAAGCTTAGCACTTAAGCTGTGTTTTTTACTTTAGGGAGGAAAATGGAGGCAGTGTGCTTTCTGTAAAAAAGGAAGAAAAAAAAGTTCTCATTGGCGCATGCGGATTTCTTTGCACTTAAATTAAGGAGGATTAAAAGGGTAGAGGGGTGCGGTGAATGGGGGGGTGCTCATGTGACAACAGTGTGTGTGTGTGTGTTTGTGTGTGTGTATCTGTGTGTGTATGTGTGTGTGTGAGTGTGTGTGCGTGCGTGACAACAGTGTCTGTGTGTGTCTGTGTGTATGTGTATGTGTGTGTGTGCTTGCGTGCATGTGTGCGTGCATGTGTGCGTGCATGCGTGCATGCGTGTGTGTGTGTGTGTGAGCGTGGTCAGTTCAGACCCTCTCCCCCCAGCAGCAAGGACATCAACTGTAGCAGGGCAATACTGTAACAGCTTCCAAACCACAAAGCACCACGCTATGCAGAGATTATAAGCCGTGCTGACAACCAATTTGCATCGCATAAGTGAGGTAACTCTAATAGCACGGGAGGTAAACGCTGGGAGAGGAGGTGGGCTTGTGTGGATACAGAGAATGCCTATATAGCTCTACGGTGTGATAGTGATGCACCAGGCGTCACAAGGTGAGACTGTTCCACCAGGACACCTATAGCGCGGTGCATTGAAAAGGTGTGCAGAATGGGACCGGCAGCAAGTGCACATACAAAAGATCCTAGGATCCACAGAGCATTTATTTCTGGCTTGAATTGTCAATAGTCTCTCTCTCTCTCTCTCTCTCTCTCTCTCTCTCTCTCTCTCTCTCTCTCTCTCTCTCTCTCTCTCTCTCTTCTCTCTCTCTCTTGTCTCTCTCTCTCCTCTCTCTCTCTCTCTCTCTCTCTCTCCTCTCTCTCTCTCTCTCTCTCTCTCTCCCTCTCCTTTCCTTTTCCTTTCATCTTTTAGTTCTCATTCTCTTGCCTCTTTCTATCTCTGACATGCATACACACTTGAACAACACCAATCACTTTTCCTTTCATCTTTTAGTTCTCATTCTCTTGCCTCTTTCTATCTCTGACATGCATACACACTTGAACAACACCACACACACACAGACACACACACACACACACACACACACAGACACACACACACACACACACTCAGACAAACACTCATGTAGCACACACACACACATACACACACAAATACTGACACAAACACACACACAAACACACATCAACACACATGCACACACAAACAAAATCACAAACATACACACACCTACACCCACACCACATACCACATGCATATTGGCGTTGAAGTAATATAGAGTAACTGCACGCATAAGCACACAAGCACACACACGCACACACACACGCACACACACGCACACACACGCACACACACACACACGCACACACACACACACATTCTTCCACTCTTCTGTGTCATGTTGACCACACACACACGCACACACACACACACATTCTTCCACTCTTCTGTGTCATGTTGACCGAGAGCAGCCAGGCCTGGAGAATGGATGAGGGGAATGGCCCCAGCGTGCAGAGAGGGAGAGGGGAGAGGGAGAGGGGGGTGAGAGGGGGGGAGAGGGGAGACGCGGGGAGAGGGGGGGAGAGGGGGAGAAAAGGGGGCAGAAGGGGTGTAGATTTGGGGGAGTGGGGTGAGGGAGGGGAGAGGGGGAAGAGGGGGGGAGACAAGGGGAGAGGGGGGGAGTGGGGAAACAGGGGGTGACGAGGGGGGAGTGGGGGAGCAGGGGATATGGGGGAAGAGGGGGAGACAGCACGGGGAAGAGGGAAGAGGAGGAGAGAGGGGGAGAGGGAGAGTGGGGGGAAATGAGGGGAGAGAGAGGAAAGGGGGGAGAGAGGAGTCGGGGTGAGAGGAGGAGAGAGGAGGGCAGAGGGGGGAAAGGGGGTGAGAGGAGGAAGAGGATGGAAGAGGGGGTGAGAGGAGGAAGAGGATGGAAGAGGGGGGGAGAGGAGGGGAGAAGGGGGGAGAAGGTTGGGGGGATGGAGGGAGAGTGAGGGGTGGAGAGTGGAGGTGAGAAGGGGAGAGGGGGTGAGCAGGAGGCCCCCAGCTTGCTGGAATAGCTTAGGCTCCCAAAGAAATGAGATCCAGGCTCTTATTTGTCAGTGCGTCTGTCTTCTCCCGCTTCTCGCTGCTCTCCTCCCCCCCCCCCCCCCCCGTGTGTGAATATGCATGAGGATTTGGGCGTTATAAATAGCGGAGGTGTCCACGTTGTGCCTCTGCCTTTTACCATCAGCGCACAGTACGCGTTTAATGGGCTTATTATGAAGCGCATTACATCACCAACGGCCAATTACAAATTCCTTGAGGGAGAGCGGGGAGAGAAAGCTCTCTCTCCTCCGGGCGAAGTTTGTGTGGGGCTCACGAGTTCCCCATCACCCATCCGACGTGTGCCCGCTCAGGACGCGGAGGGGAGCAAGCCGATAGGTCAACGGGTGACAGGCAGAACAACGCCTCGACGTGTTTGTTTCCTTACTGTCGTCGTCATCACATTTTAATGAAAAATTCGGTCCCCGTTTCTGTGCCTGAGGATTATTTGCTTTCTTTTGTCACAGTCCCAATTTTTAATATCAGATGGAAGCGAGTTGCAGGCGGCGGCGGCTGCTCCTTTGATCTGCCGCCCGGGCCATTGTTTACAGAAATGCGGAGGGATTCGGTTTGCAATCTTACAGATAATGTAACAAATAATTGTTAGTATGAAAACAACATACCATTTTAAAAATGTCACACATTTCGGCACCACTTCCGTCGGCTCTGTAAACATGCTCTGACGGCAACATAGCCTAAGTGACCGATGTTGTGTTCACCTTCGACGTTATGTTCAGGAAAAGATGTGTGTACCCTAGAAAAAGTCGGCCCTAGTAGTGTACAAGTGTATCCTAACTCCCAGAACGCAGCTGGATGGCTCACCCATCAACAACAGCAGCAGCATTCATAGGAGCTGATCTTGGTCGTATTCGTATCAGATCACTCCATGCCTTTTCTGAATATGCGAATCTGAAACGCACCGCTTTCTTTCAGCGTTCAAATTTGTTTAGCAGCATGAACGCTGGCCCACTTCTACCCACGGCCCCTTGGTCCCCAACCCACCGACCCACCCAGCATCCCCCCTCCCCACCTTCAGTCAGAACTCCTGCCCCACTTCCTCCTCAGAGACCTCGGCTTTGACCCAGTTCACGTCACCTCATCGAGAGCCGGGCCTGGATCCATCCCTGTGGTTCAACAGGGAGGGAGCAGAAGAACGAGCCGTATGGTGGTAATGCAAAGATATGGGCAGATACTGGGGTCCCAACAGATGCCTGAGATGCATACACATCACCGGTGAGCACCATGAGCAGATACAGTAACACATTTAATGAGACCTTGAACATCACAAGGAGAGCGGCCCAGTAAAGACTTTTAGTAGCGGCAGCAGGACTCCTCTCAGCCGAGCGTCTGCAGCCGTGGGGAGATTGACATGATCGATAAGGCGGGGCTTGTGGCCAGCCAGTGTAGGATGCAGTCGGGACGAGAGAGATATAGAGACAGTGGGAGAGGGAGCGAGTGTGGGAGAAAGAGAGAGTCAGATAATAGAAGAATGGGAGAAGGGGGAGATGAAGCGATCATTTACTGATAAGCATGATATATAGAGAGAGAGAGTGAGAGAGGGAGAGGGAGAGGGTGAGAAGAGGAGAGAGACAGAGAGAGAGAGAGAGAGAGAGAGAGAGAGAGAGAGAGAGAGAGAGAGAGAGAGAGAGAGAGAGAGAGAGAGAGAGACAGAGAGAGAGAGAGAGAGAGAGAGAGAGACAGAAGAGAGAGAGAGAGAGAGAGAGAGAGAGAGAGAGAGAGAGAGGAGAGAGAGAGAGAGAGAGAGACAGAGGAGAGAGAGAGAGAAGAGGAGAGGAGACGTAGCGGAGAGGGTGAAGGGGAGGGAGAGAGGGAGAGAGAGGGAGAGACAGAGACAGAGCGAGGGAGGGAGAGGTCTCAGAATGAGCAGGCGGCAGGCAGAGGGATGGAGGTAGGGCTGCAGGCATTG